>VXBT01008861.1:177022-211054 GCA_013400235.1 Oriolus oriolus
GCAGCGGCGCCGCCGCCGCCCGTGACGGCAGCGCCATTTTGTATCCGGCACCGGGGAACGTCCGCGGCGGGAGGAGGCGGCAGGAGCGCTCACACCGCAGGCGCTCAGCGCCGCTCCGCCGCCCGCAGCATCGCCTCGGCCGCCGGCCCCGCGGGGCGCTACGGCACCGGCATCCACCGGGCACTGCCGGGCGGGTCGAGTCCGCGTCCCCGCCGCGGGAAGTGCCTCCTGCTCCTCCTCCTGCTTCGCGCAGCANNNNAGGCGCCGGGGCCCGCCCCCCTTTCCCACTCCAGGTGTGAACGCGGGCGGCCGCCGCCCCCCAGCGCTGCCCCTCTTAAAGGGGCCGCGCCCCGCGCTCGCTCCCCGCGCTCCGAAACCCTCCCTCCCTTAAATCGGGACAATCTGCTGGAACACCAGGGCCTGGGGGCGTCCCTGCACCTCGGGGTATCCTTCTCCGGACCCACGAAACGGCCGGGGGGCTGCACTCCACAGGGACACGCGTGTCCCGCCGCGCCCCCGTGGCAGGAGGGGATCAGGGATCCACGCGTGTTCCAGACCCCGCCTCAGCAGAGGCCGCACTTCCCCAGGGAGCCCTGACGCGTGGAAGCCCAGCGCACGGCAGATGCAGAGCAGCACCCAGCCCAAAGCGGGTCGAAGCGTGACTCACCAGGGAGCTGCACCGGGAGCATTACGGGCACAACTCGTTTTAGAGCAGCGATGCGCTCCGAGGACCGGATTTAGAGGCTGCTCCCGAGCTCAGTGGAGAGCATCCAACTGGCTTCGGTCAAGTTTGGATGTGGCCCAGCGCAGCATTTAGGGGAGGAAGCTCTTGGAGTGTTGCCCCACAGCGGGCGTGAGTGTGATTTAACCCCTCGCAGCAGGAATTAAGTGGGGAGAAGGGGGATATTTTAGGGAGAGAAACACTTACCGCAGCCCAATCCTGTTTCCACTACCTTTGATTAAATTTGCAACCTTCTACTGCAGATTCCTCCTCAGTGCAGGGACACAGCCGTATTTCCTTCCTGTAGCAGAACAGGGCATTGCACTGCAGGATGCTTCAGTGATGCTGCTCATCGTATGTGTCTCTTCCCATAAAACATCCTGCACAAGGGCAGTGGCATTTCAGGCTGTTCACAGTGGGACCCAAGCTGCACCAATTCCTGAAAGTCATCAAAGCTGGATTGGTGTCACCGAGAGAATAGACGTGTTCAGCTGAACAAAAAAAACCAGGTGTGATGTTGAATTTGCTGGTAAGCCCAACCAAAGAAACTCCATTTGGCCCACAGGTTGTGAAAGTCTCATGTCAAAGCCTCAGTGTCTCTTCCCCATGCAGGATGTGGAGTTTTGGCAGCCTCACGGGTCTCACGAGGAGGATGAAGGCACGTCTGTTCTCCATACCCATGTGTAAGAACCAGCAGCAAGAAAAAGCAGCACAGTGGTGCATTATCAGCAGCTGACAGAAGAGGAATGTAGGTGACAGGTCAGCCTTTAGAGTGATCAGCAATTTGGCTTTTGAAGCCTGGGCTTCAGTATTCTTGCCTGTAGTCCCAAAAGTGGGCAAAAATCGTGCAAGATCTTCCTTGACCCTCAGCATCAGTGATCACGGTGATGAAATGCTACCTTGATGATGCGAGGGAAGATGTGAGAGGAGACACATTTTTGGGAAGCTATCACTCTGGATGAAGACATTCTCACCCCCTGCCTATTCTCTTTTTCTTCTAGGTTTCTTACAAATTGGTCAACGGAACCACAAATTTCATCTGAGACAATGCACGAGGATTTTCTAGCTTACACAGACAGCTGCCTGACACACACAGAAGTCAAGTCTTCTGCTGGACCCAAGAGCACTTTTATAGAGAGGATTTCTGCTCAGTAGGGAAGGTATTACAGAACTAAAAAGACCTTTTGCTTCTTTTACAGTGATTTCAGATTTGACAACCAGACTTTTCAATTAATTTTAACAATTCATGTTAGTATTTTTAAGAGCAAGAGGGTAGGTATGGGGTTTCCCATGGAGAGAGAGAGATCCAAAACTTTCAGATAACCTTTATAAAACAGAAACCCAGAAGCAACTCCGCTGGAATTTGGGTCCAATCACCTCAGGTGTGCACAAGATACCCTTGCACAGAAAATGAGAGCAGTTGGTAGGAACTCAGACTCTTCTCAGTTGTGCTCTACCTCATCCCTGAGTCAATGCCTGTGCTGGAGCCTGTGTGCAGCATGGAGGATGTTTCTTCCTCAAACCTCATTAAGTCTAATTAAATAGCTTACAAAAGTATTTATGAAAACAAATTTTAAAATAGCAAAGGCATGCTAACACGGAAGATACTTCTAATTCTGCCAGTGTCTTTTTGTGGATTTGGAGTTGGTTCAGAAGTGCACACTTGGAAGGTAATTGCTGACAGCATGCAGAATCCATCAAGCTATAATTAACACTCAACTATTATTCTAATTGCCTCACTCAAGCTTCTGTGTTTTTTAATTGTAGAGCAATTTGCCAATAGAGAATTTAATTGCAATACATATTTTATACATTTTGGGACAAAGTACCATTATTTCCACTTCAGCAAGAGTGTTCCTCAGTTTTTAATAGCTTTCTTTATTCCTTTCTGGGATTTAAAAATTTTTTTTTCCCCTATACAGGAATTTGATTGCAACCTCTTGTGAAATTAGCAATGATATAATATCCAGGAGTGCCTGGAGGCTTCAGTTTGGATCATGACTCTATTAAGCTGGGAACTGTACATACATGTATCAGACACAGCCCTGAGGAGCTTGAAATCTAAACAGAGAAGACAAACTGAGGTGAGAGCAGAAGAATTACCCTGCTTTACAGCTGGGGAAGCAGCCCCAGATGACTCACCTTAGGCGACCCCACGTTCCTGGGGCACAGCCAGGAACTCACACGAGCCCTGGGCTCAGGGCACCCTTCATCTTCAACATGAACTGAGTTTCTGTCTCCTGGTTCTTGCAGAAGTACCTCTCTGCGATTTGATTTGCAAGCTAGACCTTCCAAATGTCTTCTAACCACCCAGGATCTACAGTCACTTTTCACAGATGCCTTGGCTTTCAGAGAGAGACAAAGCATTAAGGAGGAGCCCTGGTGGTCTGCAGAGCACCCCAGAGGTGTCACAGTGGGTGGAAGACAATGGCAATGCTGTCAGGCTTTGGGAAGGGTGCCTTTGACTTCTCCTGGGGCAGGCTGAAGGTTGGAGGCAGTGAAATAGAAAAGGATGGACCTTTGTTCTTTGTTGACCATCCTTGCATTTGACATTTTTCATTCACTCCATTCACTTCTATCTGCAGGGCTACAAATCCCTCTGTAACAACATTTGTCTTCTAATAACTTTCACGATGGCTTTACACCCAACACCAGTGGTGCTGAGGTTTGCAAAATGACTGATGCCATGGCTACAATCCCTTGTATTGTCAACCTGGTGCACTGAGGTGTCAATCTATATTATCATGGTGCCAAATACTTAAGAAGTTTTCAGCAGGTGTGTTGTGGAGAAAGTGTACAAAGTCACAGTGGTTATTCAGCACAGCAACAGTCACATTAATACAGCTCTAGCAATGGCCTTTGGTGTTAGCTGCTCATGATTTGGCTCCTGCCAACCAGGTTGCAAAAGATGGTTTCTCTGGTATGACCAGATCAACCACAGCATCAGCATTCCAGAGGTTTATTATATGTTCTGGTTACACCTGATCTGCAAGGACAATTTTATGGCTTGTTGCCACCCAAAAGCTGGTCTCTTGTCTCTCTTGGATCCTAACCCTGCTCCTCAGAGCTTGTTTTGTTGGTACAGCCTACAAGATGCATGACGTGATCCACAAGTGCCTAGAAGCAATGACTTGTGATAACATCACTTCTCACTGCTTAAATGGGTGAAGCCAATCCAGCTTAGCAGGAGGCAGCAAATGACAGTGAGAATTAAAGAAAGAGATGATCAAATCAAGCTTCAATGTAGGGCCAATAACAGTGCTGACATGAAAGTTTACCTTGCAATGACACATAAACCTTTTCTTCTCTTGAAATTAGAGGCTGGTGCTTGAACTCTGGTCCTCCAGGAATGTAAAGTCTTTGATCAAGGCCAGATCATGCTTCGTTAATGTGAAAGTTCACTCGAGTAGCTGCTGTCATTTGATTTTTCACAGGCAATGAGTTAAATTGCTTTCTCAGCTCAGGACTCCAACAGGCAGTTAGCAAAAAATTGTGCCAATAACTAGATCCCATTAACTAAATCCAAGTTCTGTCACAACTTTGCCACCTCTGATTTTTTTTTTCCATCCTGAAGGACTTATTTTAAAACTGTTGTATAAATGTGTGTGTATTTATCTCATCTTTCTAAAAGCAGACTATCAAAACAGCATGACAGCAGTTTCTTGTCAAGACAAAAGGGAGAGAGAAAGGGACTGTTAGCACTAGAATGTTGCCTGCCAATTGGATGGGCAAAATACATGATAAGAGTGAGGGTTTGAATGTAAACCTGTAGTACTCAAACCTGGAGATTACACTCAATTGCTTGAAAGCTTTTTCTTTTTTTTTTTTTTGTAGACAAGGCAGTGAACTGACTCCAAGAGCAGGAAGAAAGCTGGTAGACCTGAAGTCTGAACACTGTCTGCTTGGATCACACATTTCAGCATAACATTACACTAATCGCTCTTGAACTCCAAAATCCAGAAGTTTCCCCAAGCCCAGGGAGAGATTTGGCCCCATGTGTGAGCTGGCAGGTTTTGGGCTTTGCTCTTCAGATCTGGGCTTGGACTCAGATCTGTGCCAAGCCTCCAACAGCAGGAGCAGAGCTGGAGACACAGCTATTCCCAGCAGTGACTAGTGCTAATAATGTTTATGCTATGAGGAGCTCTATTAACTGGCATAATAACTATAATTACATGGTGTAACTTCTGCTCGTTGCTCTCACCTCTAGGCTGAGAGGGAAGCGCGAAGTTCTTGCAGCCCCAGAGGAATGTGTTAGATGAAATGATGCAAGTGGAGCAAGGAAGCTGGAATCCAGCTGCAGATCAAATTGGAGTCACCTGCTCAGAGAATAATAGAAAAAAAAAATTAGAAATATTGGAGGAGTTTTAACTTCTCTTTCAGATAGGGATGCTTTAAATCAAGGCTATTTCTTCACTCTGGACAAGTCCCTAGAAAGGGTTAGAGACTCCATGTGCAGCTGGAAAACAGGAGATGCTTTATTTTACTGTAAGCTCTTGCCTCAGTGTAAGTGGGAAAATGAGCCACCAGCTTGCTTAATAGAAGTAATGGGCTCTAAAGTGTTTCCAGAGTGAAGCTGGTGTTTCCTTGCTGATGGCTGTTGACTTCCAGTGACTTTCATGGCAAACGAAGGTAACTCACCCTGCCTCTCTGTGGGCTCAGAAAAGCTCACATGGAGTGAATGCAGGGTGCCCTCTGAAAAAACAGCCAAGCTGAGTATTTATTTAATAGCTCACTGTCCAGTCTTCATCCTGCAGATGAAGGGCACCATCAGCAGGGGTGGTCTCTGCCTGGCAGCGTTTTCAAGGCAAGTTTAGCTGAGGGTTGCACAAGTTAGGGCTGTTCTCAGAGGTCCAGATCCCATATAACAATTAAAGGAAGATGATTGCAGAGTGACCACAGCAGCCAGACTTTGGAAGCATCTGGCAAGCAAGCCCTGCCCTACAGGTCAGAGCTGGTTTTTCCCAACTGTTGTCCTTGATCTTTATCCATGCTGGAAGTGGGGCAAGATACCTTGTGACAACTTTTATTGGGACTCAGTTACTGCCTCTGTGATTACTATGGGCTGTTACTACCAAGCTGTCTCTTGTTGCTTCATCTGGCTGGAAGATATTAAGATTTGTCCACTGCTTCATCATACTTTGATCCCTTGTTTAGGAAAGAAATCTGTTTCCTTGCTTGAGTGCCTCATTTTTGGCTAGGGATTGAGCTGCAGGCTGATATTTCTGTTTGGCCCTTGAAGCCAACTATTAACCACACTTCTCATCCTGCTGGTACCACCCAGGAGTGCATCAATACTGCAATACAAATGGCACAGCATCATTATATGAAGAACAAAATATGTGGCAGAGCCCTGCTGTGGCTTAGAGGCTCTGAGAAGAATCTCTCAAAATATCTTAGACATCTGCCATGTGTAAAATCTCATGATTGTTCTTCAAATTCTTCTGTGGATACATCAGCCTCCCCTCCACTCTTCTATTGGTCTCCCTGTGCCAGCACATGTGTTCTTACCAGCAGTGTGTGACACAAGGCTTGTTTTCCTCCAGTTATTCTATTTGTTCAGTACCTGAGGTATTATCCTCTGATTTGAGACACCCTAAATCACTCCCATAATGCACAGTTGGGATGACATGAAGGATTATGACTTCGTGTGGGAATAAGGAAGAGCAGATGAAGGCTTAATAGACACAGATCCCAGTTTACGCCAATGCCATAACTAATTAGAAACAGGGGAAGCAAGTAGATGGAAAATGTCTCAAACTTCTCTCAGAGCCTGCCATGGCACATGAATTAGTCTCTGGCATCACCACACCATCATTGCAGTAGCTGGACAACTTTGTCCACGGATCCAGTGATGGATGTCTGAAATTTGTACATAAGCTCTGTGTCTTCAGCGACACCCATTTCTCAGCACACGCCTTCATCTCCCACAAGATGCGAGCGACCACGGGAAGTTCCAGGGATGCAGAACAACTGTTTCCATTGTATCCCAGGAGGATTGCATTCCTTTTGCCTTAAAGATGCTGTTTCCATCAGCTCTGCAGAAAGGCACACTGTAACGTAGAGCTCACACAGGAATAATGAGATTGAATCCCTCACCACCCTGTGATCTGAGGGAGCACTGTTTTGAAGAGGCACAAGTTGCCTTATGTCCCCTACCACCCAAATTTTAAAAAGAAAAAAAACCAAACCAAAACACTCCAGCATGATGTAATTTGTCTCTTGGAGCAGAAGAAACTACATAGAGATTTTAGCCTCACACCTGTGCTGCTCCAGAGAGGAACTAAATTCAGCTAGGATTTCTTTTTGTTCTTTAGCTTTCATATTTTTCTCCAAGAGGCCTGCATTACTCCCTTCCATCCCACTTGGCCAGAGCCTTTCCATTCTGGTTACCCTAGACAATATTTTCATCAGACACCTTGAAGGCAAGGGCAGACCAACCAACCAGCTCTGCTCCTCACATAGCTATGGCAGCATCATCTACTCCTAAGGCACCGAGAGGGAAATCTTCCTGAGGACAACTTAGGGAACAAGCAACATCCAACAGAACCCCCAAACAAGAAGGTGGAAGAAGAAAACAAAAAATGCCACTCTTACCTTCCACTTACCCCCTTGTGATGAGTTTTTTGCAGTCACAGACTCCTGCTGGAAGCAGTGCAGTAAATAGCCCCATGCTCTGTGCACAGGCTTGCTGAGAGGAGGAAGGGGAGCTGAACTCCTCCCCTTCTGCTCCACCACCGCCACCTGATGTTGCACAAGCCCTTAGCTACAAAAACCTTCCCCGTGAACCACGGCTCTCCTCTCTCCAACATTTATTGGGTGCAGGGTGTCTGTGCTTGGGTCCCTGGATGGGCTACAACCTGTGGGCTGCCAACAGGCAGTCTCATCTCCCAGGCACCACCTGCACTGCCCCAAGTCTTTATCCTTCAGGGGAGCCTTGAGGGTGGTGGGTATTTTGTTGGTTTTTTTTTTTTGTTTGTTTTTGTAGTATGATGAACTTGCTGGCTATTTTGCCAGAAATACCAGAGCTATGCTTCAGGTGACTCCTTGTTTCTGGCCCTAGGGGTTGTCCTTTTCTGGGGAGAAGGGAATGTGCCTGGGGTGTGCTGGATATTTTTGAGTGCATGGTGCAGCCTTATGACGCTTGGAATATCTATCATGGTCCCAAGCTACAATGTGAGAGATAAGTGAATGAGATTTGCTTCTCTTGTTAAATGCTATTTTATCAAGTGCTAGCTGGTTTTGGGCTGTTTACCTCCAGTTTGACTGATAATTACTGAGTGGCTCTGAGCTCCTGCATTGTTTGAGCTGATGCCTCTGCGTGAGGTGTTTCCTTGGGACTTCAGATGCCTTCTCTGCTTCTGTACAGAGCCCAGAGTTGGATGTGGTCAGGAGGGGCTGCTGGTTCCAGTGCCAGGAGCATTTTCAGACTGGTTCCATCAGGATTGATGGTTTCCCTTGGCTCTTTGCCTGAGGGTGTTGAGGCCTGGGCAGTAGTTCTCCTAAATGTCTTCCTCTGGCCGAGTGCAACAGAGACAGGAGGTGTGCGTGTACCAGAGTGGTTGCAGGCAATGCTGAGCTTAGCCCGGCTCGTCTCCGAGATACCCAGGCTGTGTAGGCTGGGACAGCTTCCTCACACGTGGCAGCCTCCAGGTGACTGGAATCCTCCCGTAGATCATCCATAATTCGATAAAAGTTGGCTCTCTGTGCTAGTGTAAGGCAAAACGTTGGAAAAAGCCATTAATCACAGCGAGTGTCGGTGGCTGCTGAGTGCGCACCTGCGAGGCTGCAGCCTTGGGAAACAGCGTTTGAGCAATCTGCACGGCCCTGACAGAATGCCTGTGAGTTTTTCCCATTACATCACTACTGGGGCCAGCACAAAGGCTATCTGGGTTGCTCAAGGAAGTGTATTGTGGAAAACAATTCTACTTTGATGACTGATCCAGGCATTTATTTAGGCAAAGCAGAAGCAGTTGCATTGGCTCATTTGATCTGTGCTGTTCGTGGGAGACAGCTCAGTGCATGCTTTTGTTATACTTGCTCTTGCTTGCAGAAGTTCTTGAGATTTTTTTTTTAATGAACAAAACAGTCTATCCCTTCACATGGCAATCGCGCCAGTGTCACAACCTGAATTATCACTCAAATTTTCCAGATGGGATTTTTTCCAAAATCTGTCTCAGAAGAATTTGCCCATGTTTAAGGAAGTCACTGAATATGACACTGAAAAACAAGAAAAGCATCTGTATGTTACAGGAAAATAAAAGACAGGATGCAGCGTGTGCAGGCATGGGTGAAAATAAAACAGCCACTCGATTTCTAATTGCATGCTTTGCTTTTACACCAGGAACGTGTCAGTAGCCCCCTGTGTCCTTTTGCAGCAAAGATGCAAAAGTTCCCTGAGAGAGGAGGAAATCTGTTACACGAATCACACATCTCTGGGGCTGTGGCTGGAGCACCTTGCAAAACATTTACTTTTTTTTAACATTCATTCTCTGTTAACATTTCTCATATGTTAGTGGCTGTTATTAAAGGTTTGATAAATGGTTTAAATGAAGGACTTCCAGAAATGGCCAACTGACCCCTTTGAAATTTTGTTTACTCTCTGTCTAGATATTAATTCAGTAAGATAAACTGACCTTCTGAAAAAATCCCCCCAAAATAAGTGGGGCTTTCAACAATGTAATATATGAAAATAAAAGGTGAAACTTGGTGGGAGAGGCTGACAAATGGATGTTATGCTTTTTCTCTTTATATCATATGCTAAAACAAGGTGTCACTGGAGGATTTTTCTGTGTCATAGCAGTTTTATCCTGTTTTAAATCTCTTCTAAGGGTTAATATTTCTCACTCCCAAAGTTGTGGGAGAGGAAGGGGTTTTCAGCTCCTTATTTTAGAGAAATTCCCAAAATTCTCCTCATTTTAGAGAAAAGCCACAGTAAACAGCAAGGCATTACTGGTTGAAACTGCAAGAACCCACAATGAGGAGAAACCTCCCCCACCCTTCATTAAGGTAAAGTCACTGGCAATAAATCTTTCCTCCTAACCTGGTCTTTGAAAGACTCAGCAAGACTTGTCCATAACTGTTTCTTGCATAAAAGGTAGTTCTGGTCCAACTCTGCACTCACAGGTCCACCAGCACCCCCAGGGCAGCTTCACTGGGAACTGGCTCCGTTCCTTCTCTTCCTGCAGCAGGTCACACAAGCAGTGGGCACTGCAGGCTTTCAGAGTTTCCACAAACCAGGAGGGCAGCCCAGGGCATAGCTCCAGCCAGGACTCTCTTGAATGCCTCTCCTAAAACCCTGCACACCCTAATGGGGAGGATCATAAAAGTGGAGTCTGGACAGCGGGACATCGCATCTTTGGGATAATGGAGTATGCAGATTTGCATTGTGGTGTATTTGATCCAGACTGAATGTCAGCTCATAAGGGTGCTGACAGAGGCCATGGTGAGCGTCCCCTCCACGATGTCCCTCCTCAGAGCAGTCTTTCCCATCCTCTGCCTTTGCTGCTGGATCGTTTATCTGCTTTATGGGCTCCAGGAATGGCACATCACCATCTCTTCCTAGTTCTCGCAGTTAATTTTCCACAAATCTTATAGGGTGTGTCTATTTATTTATTTATTTATTTTTGCAAAAGGGGTTTTTACCTAGCTTTAACATGACCTCAAAAGCCTGCTGCAGCGTGAAGCTGGAGGAAGGCAGAGCTGTGTGCGTGCCGGGTATCGCCTGCATGCACCAGACCCTGCAGCTACTCATTCCTTCTTGTGCAGGCAGCTGAGAGCGTGACAATAGCACTTGGACATCATCCCATTTCCTCCCCCTTAAACCTGAGCGTTGTCTTCCAGGTGTTACAGACGTTTTTGAAGTCAAAACAGTTGCCAACTCCAATTAAACTTGTGGTTTGCAGACAAATTGGGAGCCGGCCGGAGAGGAAGCTGGCGAGAGAACAGCTTTGTACATGTATGGGGTTCCAGGACAGCTGAGTCTCCAAAAATTTTGTAGAAACATCAGAGCAGAGATGAGACCATAGTGATGTGCCTCTGGTAGGAAGGGTATAAATGCACAGCTGCATGGTGTCTGCAGTGAAGGAGTCCTCAAGAGCGGAGACCTGCTGTGGTTAGGTAGGGGGAACTCCTGTCAGAGGTTAAAAATTGGAGAATTTGGGTTTCATTTGTCCAGCTTGTGGTCCCAAAGCCCAGTCTCAGTGCCACCTCTCTGGCTGTTCTGCCTGCAGGGGCTGGAAGTAGGTTCTGCATGGACGTGGTCTGTGTGTGGTTTTTTTACAGTGAGAGTGGTGTAACAGCGGCACAGGCTGCACAGAGAGGAGGTGGATGTGCCATCCTTGGAAACATCCAAGGGCTCTGAGCAGCCTGATCTGGTTGAAGATGTCCTTGCTTGTTGCAGGGGGGGTGGACTAGATGGACTTTAAAGGTCCCTTCTAACCCAAACTATTTTGTGATTTTTTTGGGGGGGAGCAGGGAGCGGTAGCCTCTGCATTTTCCCTCCTTCCCTCTCTATTTTGGCTGCTACAGCCCCCAATACTTCCTTCTCCCTGATTCAGTCCTATATTCCCCACTTACTCCCTGCAGGACCGGGTCAGAAAAGGGCTGATCTACTCTCACCTCTTTGCAAATGATTTCTGGACATTTGAGGTCTCCGTTTGTGTGAAATCGAGCTTGTGTTAATCGAGCTAAGAGGTAGCTTGGGTGCATTTGTAATGCATTTCTTTAAAATGGAGTGGGAAAGAATCTTCCCAAACTGGGAATATTTCAGACACCTTTTGAACAATGTTTTTCAGATGGCATAGTGACCATGGTCAAACACTTGGATTTTGTTTGGGGACAAGGGAGAAGTTATTTTGATCCTTTTCCTACTTGCAGTGTAGGGAACAGACACATTTTGAACAGCAACATAAAAAAAGACCTCCTATTTTGGCACTCACTTGAAATGGGACACTTCAGCTGGATTTAAAAAATGGATCAAAATGGCCTCAAAATTAAACATTTCCTGCAAAAATGTTCATTGTGAAAATACTTTTTTTTTTCCATGGGAAAATATTGTATAGTGAGGAAACTGCTCCTTAGTTCTAGCATTTGATACTATTGGAGAAGTCTTTTACAGTTTAAAAAAAAAAAATTGCTTCTTTTTTTTTTTTTTATTATTCACTCTGCCAGCCAAAATGGAATCTGAGACTAAAGTCAGACACAAAACCAGGAGGAAGCAGTTTATTAGACTGGAGGTGAGTTTTGCAATGCATGTCACTGTCCTGCTTTAGTGATCTTTCCAACCTGCCTGGCAGCACTGCAAAAGCACCCACACAAAACATGTCCCTGGTGTTGCAGTGATGTTTCTCCCCAGGATCCTGGTTCAGCTCTGGGGGACTTCCAGCCCTCTTGCTGCAGTTACCTGCTGTTCTCCGCCTGCAGGCACCACAACCAGCCCCCAAAATGTCTGTGTGCCCTCGCCTTGTGCCGTACCCTGTGGGATTTTGCTTGCTGCACCCTGTCTGCCAGGCACCACTTTCACTTACTGCCCCTGCTAGACCTGTAAAGGCTCCATGCTGATGCCTCTGAAAGCCTTAGAGGGAACTGTGCTATGGCAGAAGAGAAGTGCTTGGTTGCTGTGGTGAACGGGAGGGTAAAGAGGATTGGGGAACAGTGCCAAATGACCCTTTAAAAAATACTTTCTACTGCAAATGTAGGATTTTGTATGTTCCTTGTAGGAAGTGTTTCTGGTCCAGGCACCACTGGGGCATTTCAGAGGTCAGAGCTGGGGAGCTGGAGACCTCCAGGGAGGTCTGTCGCTCTGATGGCTGGAAACAAGCCCACATCCACCGTTCTTCCCACCAGCAAAACTTTTCCTTGGCCATTCCCCGTGTTGGTGGTCATGTGGTGTCCCAGGTGGCCAGGCAGCATTTGAGTTTCCAAAATCAGTCGCTTTGAGTGTCCCCCAGTGCCTCATCCCGTAAGCAAGAGCCGTGCCCTGCTGTTTGCCCACCACCCCAGGAAGGACGTGCAGGTCTCAGTGCAGGTGATACTTGCTCCTCCTGGAAGCATCTCTCCTCCTGCAGCCTTCTTTCCTGACCGTGTTTCTGCTTTTCCTCTCGACTGTTTCTGCATCCTCCACCTCCCCCTGCCTCCATCTGGTTTCTATCTGGACTAAACAGATGTTTTTCCACTTCTTAAATGTCCTGTACGCTCACCTCGCCGATGTCTGACAGGGATTGTTCATTCTTCTTTCCCCAGGTGTAAAACTTGAAAAACTGGAGGGACTGGAGGAGAAGCAGCTTCTCTTAATACCTTGGTGTGCATTTAGTGCTGGTGGGGGGATGAGGGAAACCTTTCCAGTTACTCACCTGGCAGCCTAGAACCCTCTTACTGCTTCCAGGTCCTGTTTCCACTGCTAGTGTATACAGAGGATCAGACCTGTGATTTATGCCAGGGCAGTGTGTATAATATTCTCACTTTCATGTTATAAATGTTTAGCAAATCCAAAAGGTATCAAAAGAACTTGTGGAGGAGATTTGCTAAGAAGGGCTTGTGGATAAACCTTTTGGACTTGGCTGCAAAGCAGACATATACAGTTTATTGCTTCCCCCTGCTGCAGAGTGACAATAGGTTAAATGTAGACTTTTCCTTAAAATAAAAGTTCCCCACTTGGCAATTCAATCAAGTGGTATCTGTCATGCAGAGGTCTCATGAAGGATTTATTCCCATTTTAAGTAATGTTTTGGAGGTGCACGCTCCATATGGAATACGTTAGGCAGCGGGAAGGTTGGCTGGCATGCTCATGGCGCTGGGAAGGTACGTGTGCTGTGGGCACAGGGGTTCATCCACGGGGATCTGCTTTCCCCTCGCCCTCTTTCTCTCTTTTTCCCCTTACATGGCTCTGAAGGTCTTTGAGGGAGGGTTTTCCCAGCCTTCCCATGGAGGGAGCTGGAGCATCAGAGCCCATTTGCAAGGGGCAGGCAGGAGAAGGACCCCAGGTCCCTGCCCACTGAAGCAGGAACCCAGCAGCTCTCCCAGTGACTGTGGGGCAGAAATCCCAGCGCTCATCCCAGCTGAGGTCCCTGAGACAGTGGCACAGCAGTCCCCAGTCCCTGCAGGCCTTGCAGGGGTTGCAGAGATGGTCTCTGAGCTGCTTTGAGTCCCAGACACTGCTGGTGTCTCTGCTCAGCTCCCACAGCGGGGGCTGAGGGTGGGACTCAGGTGAACAACCATCTTTTTCTCTGGAAAAAACAGCTGCTTTCTACGATGGGAACTGAATGACCAAGTAAAATAATGCAATTTGGAAGCTGCTCTCTTCTTGGCTTTTGTATTTATTTATTTTATTTGTTGGCTGGACTCTTTCTCCAGTAAGAACAGCAACCAGAGATAGGGTAAGCGATCAAATCCTTGCAGGGCAAGTGCCTGCCAGGTGTCACAGCTCTCTGCCACCTCGGGAGGTGGGTGCTGGCCCCTGGCCACCCTGGCCTCTGGGTCAGGCTCTCCTGCTTTGCTGTAGGTTATGGAAACTGTCCTCCTTGGAGACCGTATCTGTGAGCACTGGCATTTTCCACGCTGCCTGCCAGGGGGGCTGTGCAGTGTGGATTAGTGACTGAATGTGAGCACAGCCTGCTCTCCTGGGGAATTTGGCTTTTGTCAGGCACCGGCTGCTGGGTCAAGAGCACCCACGTTATTCTCTGCAGGTGCCTGGCTGCAGAGGGCTTTTTGCTGTGCCACAAATGAGCTGGGAGAGGTCCCCATGGTGTGCTTGGACACTGGTGAGGAGCAGCAGGGAGTGAGAATTGCTTCTGCTATGAGTTTGCCCTCATAGGTGCCCTCTGTAAGATCCATGGTCAGAGGGATGCACCCATTCCAAGAAGGTGTGAGCACAGTGCTGCGCTGTTAGAGGGGCTCAGAGACATAAAACAGTGGATTGCATGGAGTAAAAAACCAAACAGCTAAAAAGGAACAACCTGAACAACTTGAGGCCATTTTAATCCAGATTTATTTGTTATACGGCTAAGCACAGGTTTGCAGCATTGTGCACCTTGGCACTGCCTTACCATCCTGTGTCTGGTCACAAAGTCTGCGGCTTCCCTGCTCCCTGGGACTGTGGGAGTTTGGGCACATTCCATGCAATTGCTGCCAGTCCCAGAAAAGAGCAAACACAGCCCCATGTGCCCCAGGGGAAGCCCATAGTGTGGGGGCAAAGGGAAGAGAGGGTTCAGTTGCTTTTATGAAAGTACATTGTAATGACAGAGAAAACCCAGCCCCTCTGGCCAGGGAGAGCTGAGTCCCTGCTCAGCACTGCACCCATGTGAGGTCCCTTCAGAGAGGGAGCCCGTGCTCTGGGTGAAGCTCTGGGTGAAGCTGGTGACCCTCTGCAGTAATGCTGGTGCTGTGTGAAACCAGCACCACTGATGGCAGAAAATGTTTAGCTCTTCACAGAACACGTTTCCCTAAACTTCTTTCTGACCTTGAAGTTTTCGGCCAGGGTTTTGGTATTTCGTGTTTCCCACCCCGGTGAAAGCTGAGACTCGGTGTAGAGCAGAGGGGGTGCAGCAGGCGCGTTACTAATGGGATGTGGAAGTGCCATATGGTCCTGAAAAATCACTGTCAGTGAGACAAGGTTGAGGAGCCCCCCCTCAGAGGGGCAGGGAGGGAGAGGCAATTAATCATCCTCACCTCGTAATAAGCATGTGATACCTCCAATACCAACCAGTGCTCTCGTTGTAGGAGCAAAACTTCAAAGCCTTTGGTGCCCTGCAGCCCTGCAGATGCACAGGGCAGTGCCGAGCTGAGGCTGCATCCCACTGGGGTACAGTGTGTGCAGCTGAGAGCACTGAGAATCAGTGGCAAATGTGGTGGGGGTGGCTGTAAATGCTGGACAGGGATGTTGTGTTTTACAGGGCTTCACCTGAGCTGTGCAGCTCACAGCATCCCCTGCCTGTCCCTGCACTGGTCTCTGTGTCTGGGGGAAAATGTGCTCCCAGAGGTGTCCAGCTGGAGAACTTTCACTTGTCTTAAAATGTGAGGGGTCTGCAAAGCAAGGAGGATTCAGCTCCCACGAGCACTTGGCTGTGCTGGCCTCCCAGGGCCCGAGTCCTCATCAGGTCTGTTGTGTGAACGCTGTGCTTATTAAACACATCCCTGAAGCTCCCAGCTGAGTTTCCCCCACTGGAAAACCAGCAGCTCCTTTTATCTTTAAGCTCTTGCTGGATGAAGCTGAAAGTGGTGTAGGGGAAAAAAAAAATCCCTGTTTATTCAGGGTTTTGTTACTTTAACTGACTTCCCTTTGTCCCAAACACCTCTGTCTCACACATTTCCCTCCTGCAGTACCGTCCTCTGGCCACAGACAGGCTCGTTCAGCCCTTTCCACTGTTTTAATTGCAAACTTGGTGTTAGGCTGGAATAGTCTTGAGCTAATCGTGTTTCAGCTCGTCCCTACTTCCATTGTTCGCGGATAAAATAATACTTCCAAACCTCACAGCACTTCATAAATATCACTGCCTGTGTGGAGAGCAGCAGGCGCTTTCCAGAGCCCTGTTTGCCAGGCCATGGAGATTTTGAATATTTATTGGGAAGGTGGGCTGGATCTGTCCCTGCCCACAGTGCTGGCCGTGGCTGTTTGCTGTGGAGCAGGAGGCAGGGCAGTGGCTTGCTCGGGGCAAGCCTGAGACTTCCAGAGGAGTTTATGCATCCAAGTCCATTATCTCTGGAGCTGAGGGATTTGTCCCTCTCTGGGCTGGCAAGGAGGCAGGCAGTGAGGTGCATGGTGGTGCTGGTGCAGTGAGTGGATGAGCAGTTCCTGTGTGGATGCAATAGAGTGAGCAATGATGGCACTGGGAAAGAGGGTGCTGGAGGAAGAAACCCTTCATGGACCTCAGGAAGTTTTTCCCTGTTTTCTACTTAGACTGCATCTCCAAGAAGAACCTTGGGGGCAGCTTTGAGTTTGTCCTGCTGTCTGAGCCAGCCCTGGATCTCCCTGAGGGGCTCAGCCCAGCAGGCACAGACCAGCACTGGCACAGCTACTGCAGGAGCCACAGCACTTCATGTGGGGTATCCAGAATAAAGGAACTCAAACCAAGCTGTCCTTGGCTCGTGTTTAGCTCTGGTTAAGCAAACAGGCTTTGCAAATTCTGTGGTCTGAACAAGCTTCCACTTGTATTTCCACATGCGGCATCTTCCCGAGCTGTAACCTAAAGCAGATCCCACAGAGGCCTGTGTGTGGGAAGACCTCTGCCCCGGCAGGGATCAGCCACCCGTGTCCTCCTCCTGGCAGTGCTGTCCGGGCACCAAGTGCCTTTGCAGCATGGAGTGGAGAGACCTGGGGGCGAACGTGTGTGGCATGTTGCTTAACCGTAAAAACCAATACCCAGCCTGGGGGAGGGCTTCTGCTGGGATATTTTTTCAGATGTCTGAGCCTGAAAATTAGTGTGTGTGCACACATGTTCTTCTCCCTCTAGCCCACTGCCAGCCCAAAAAGACAATTTCCTTTTCCCACAAACTCTGCCTCTCTCCTGTGCCCAGGAAGGCAGCGCTCTTCCAAGCAGCACTGCAAAATGGGTGGCTTTGGTTTCCTACATCCACCCTGCTGTACCTGTGGGGGGAAGAATATCCATCTGATGAGCACAGTTGTGTCGTCAGTCACAGGGACGGACCAAGAACAGCCAAGCTGGAATCAGCTGATGCTCTGAATGGGCTTTGGAGACCTCCCACTCGCTGTGGGAAGGGACACGCGGGACTTGGCTGAGCACACAGGGTTCCAGTTAGAATTGAGCAGCAGCAGTTATATATCAAGTTATTTCTGGAAATTCACTGTATCCTAAAAATATAATTTCATTAAAGCTTCTTGCTGAAGCAGCTCTTGTGTCCCAGTAAAGGGAGGTAGGCTACCGAACCAGCTGTGGATTTTTTTGTGAGCTCGCTTACTGTAGTTTTGAACTCTATTGCTCAGTTTGCCAACTGCTGTTCTTTCTGATGCTACCCAGTTGTTTTGCATGGCCTTGAAGTGGTTTCCCAGCTATTTGAACTCCCTAAATGACAATGCTTCATTATTGTCTGATGGAGAAGTGGATTCTTCTGTTTATATGTAAAGGTTCCCTCCTTCCCCCCTACCTCCCTCAACATATGCAAAGACACTGCAGAAACTGGAACCAGATAAAAAGAAGAAAACAGGCTTTTAAAGCAAGTTCTGAAGTGTAAAGATGTGAAGGCCACTTAGAAATCATTGCCTTGTGTTTTCTCCCACACTGTGATTCATTTGGTCCAATCCATCATTGATTCAACATGCTCATGGGCCAGAGCCTTCAAAGACGACTGTGCATCTGCTTTAGCCATTCATCAAGGAGGAGCACAAAGGAGAAGGCCAAAGGAAAATGTATTGCCAGCTCCCTTTGGTGCTGTTTAATGGGTGTGAAAGAAGGACAGTGCAGAAGCTGGGTAAATGAAAGCCAGGACGACCGAGGAACTGCCCCCAGGACATATATTTTTCAGCCTAGGTATGGACCTTGCTAAATTTGATTCTTCAGAGGAACTTCAAACACTGAGCAAGAGAGCCAAAATGAGGTCAACTTACAGAAGAGTAATCCAGTGCAGGTGGATGCTCTTCCCCAGATGTGGCCACCAGTCTCATGTGGACACCAAGCAGAGATGGGCTGTGGACCATTCAGCTCTGTGGTCTTTAACTTCTCTGAGAAATAGCGAAGTATTTTCAGGGAGATGATGCTCTGCTGCTCCAGAGGGCTCCCGTAGCCTGATCCCTAAAGATCTGAGGCTCCTCATTCAGCTGCAGTTCTGCCTGCAGGTGGCTTATCTTGCATGTTTGCTGCAAGGTGGGTCCCTGCAGCGCAGCCCTGGTCACTGGACCAAGCCCGGCTGTTGAGCTGCATGCACGTGGTCCTGGTGCAGGACCTGAGGGCACTTGAGGGGTACCTGAGCTCACTGACTCCCTGCTAACACAGGCATCTGCACTGTGCTCCGTTCTGTACCACTGAACCACCTCCCAAGCAGCAGCACCTCCTCTGACCAACCCAGCCTGGTGGCAAACCCAAATTATGATGGGCTCCAGGGGAAAGTATCTTATCTTAACACAGCCTGGACGATACTTCCTTGAGGTTGCTGGGCTTGTTGCTTATGTCATCTGTGACCCTGCTGAGTTGTCTAGTGATTAAATCAGGGCTGGTTTACCTCATGTGTTTCTATTTATTTTCTTGCCTTCTCATATTGTTTCTCCTGGCCCTCCTTTACCACCCCATTGTCCTCCCACATTCTCTGTCCCTCCTTCTCATGCACCCTTCCCTATGTGGAGTGGAAGAGAAAGAGATGGCTGCTTTTTAGGGACAGGTTTGACATTTGTTTGTTCACCTTTAAAACCAGGACATGTTGGAGGTAAAATACTCTTCTTGTAATTCCCTAAGTCTGTAGGAAAAAACAAAAGGAAAAATGAGACTATAACCTGTGAGAGTATCATGCTATCCACCTGCACAGCCCCATGACTCTCCACACACACGTGTTCAAATGATGCCAGTGGACAGCAGCAAGTGTGACAACAGAGAAGAGGCTTGGTCTCCACCTTTCCTCCTGCCCAAGCAGACTCATAACCATGCGGGTGGGAGGTGCGTGAGAGGCCCTTGGTGTTCCTGATGCTGAATCCAGAGTGCCACCAGCTGCACAAGGAGGGTGAATTCACAGACAGCCTGGGCTGTTCTTGTGTAACATCTTTCCCAAAGGGTGTTAGGTACTTGAGATGTGACTCTGCTCTCCTTGGCAAGGACAAGAGTTAATATTAACAGGGTATTGGATTTTTTTTCTGGGCATCCTTGAAGCTCACCCCAAATTCCTGGGCCGGCCAACCAATCCTTGTTTAACAGAGAGGGAATGTTTGTCCTTCTTTACTGTGGGTTTGTCTTGGAAGAGGAAGACTGTTAGGACAGCCTTTTTCCTGCACAGAGGAAAAAGGACATTCTGTACAATACCACTGGGAAGGCTCCTGGCAACTTTTTGCCTGGTATGGATCAGCAAGTGATAGAACATGTCTGATGTTACTTACCTCATGTTTGGGGGAGGTTAAGACCTCCTGTGTTCTCACCTGATATTATTTATCACTGATATTAAGTTCTTTTCAATCAAAGATACCTTGCCTGAAGTCTTCTGAAGACTCTTCCAAGTAGTTGAGCAACAATTTGTTCTAGGAATAAACCAATTTGCAGCTGGGGCCTGAAATGCTTTGAAGAAGATGAGTTTATACTTGCAGGCATTCTGCTTTGTGCTTATCTTGATCTGGCCTTGCAGATCTTAGTCCAGATTTATAGCTGAGCACAGTCTTCAGCTTCAGCACGGGGAGGGAAAGCACTGTGCTCCCCAACAACATGTGAAAGGGTGAACTCTTGTCCAAAACCTTTCTCCTGTGGATTAAATAGAGCTCCTGGACTTGGGTAATGCACGGTCCAGTGTGTGCTCCTTTCTCCTTTCCCTACTGCAGGATATAGACGGAAGCTCCTATGAATTTTTAATTTTCGTGCTTCAGTCCTGTAAAATTAGAGAGTTTGAGGTTGCAGCCTCCCTTGGAAAGGTTTAGAAATCCTGGACAAGAAACCTGTAGAAGTTCTGTGAGGTTGGTTTTTTTTTTTCATTTTAGTGTACCTATCACAGAAACTCTGCTATATCTATATTTATGTGGTTCATTTTTCAGTACAACTGCAGAGACTTTCTTTTTTTTAGTCTATATGCAGCAGGTTGGGATTTGCTTTTCCTGGCTGTCTCCCCTTCAGCCTCCCTTATTAATGCCCTTGCTTTAGTTTTTTTCTCTTGAATTCACTTGAGCTCAGTCCATTTTTGAGCTTTAAAACTAAGAACCAGGAGATCTGTGCTCATTTGCTTGCAGCTCAAATCAAACACAGCCACTCTTCTCCACAAGTTCATCATTGTTACAGAAATATTGTAAATCATTCTTGTGAGTTTTGAGTTTGCTAATGAAGAAAGCAAGACAATGTCTGCTGCTAAATGAGTGTACTCATGTTAAAAGGCTCTTGATGGGAATCCGGGGCAGTGAAGTCACACAGCCCCAGTCTGGGTGCGGTCAAAGCTGTGAGCAGACATCGGGTTTAGATAAAACAGAGTTCTAGCACTGGTGAGCTTTTATTGAAAGTTAGTAGCAGGGATGTTGACCTTATGTTTGGCAAAAGTAGAGTACCCAAAACATGTATGCAAGGCAGATGGGGAATGCGATTTAATTAAAAAAGAAAATATTATGATATTCTGAGAACAAAGTGGTAAAATCTTCTGGCTGCGCAGGAATTTCTTTTGAGAAATGGAAGGCACTGAAAGGCGAGGCTGGGAGAGGACGGGATCTGAAACGTCCTTCCGCAGTGGGGAGGAAGAAGGACGATCCCAGGGTATCTGCTGGCAGCAGGGTTATCAGTTACTCCTTGGAGCAGGGGTGGCTGGAGAGCTTCCAGGCACATTTTTCCACAGGAGGGTGCCAGCTTGCTGGAGCCCAGGCATTTTGCAGAAGAGGGTTTGATTGCAGCCCGATAGCAGCAATGGCTCCCTGCCCTGCTGGCACCCCCCGGCCCCACCTGAGCTGCCCACCTGTGCCTGGCCCTGGGGCTCTCCCCAGCCCCCGGGTGCTGTGCCAGGAGCTTGGCACCAGCTAAACCTCAAGGCACCAGGTGAGGCAATGGGGAGGAGGGATCTGAGCTCAGTAAACACGAAAGGCCTTCACCCATCTGTGTTCCCATGCATCTGGATTTCCCTCCATCCCTCAGGGACTTTTAATGAAGGCTCAGAGCCTGGGATTGCTGGCTCCCAGATCCTCTGCTCTTTGTGAGGAGTGAAGCCCTTTGAAGTGCTGCTGCAGTGAGGCAGGTTTTTGGGACCAGGGAAGCCCCACAGGAGGACAGCTGTGCAGTCCTCTCCCAGTGGGAACGGCGTGACCCCGGATTCCTGCGGGGTGGGATAGGGCAGCAGAAACTTCCACTTGCTCCCCTGAGGCCTTGCAACCACGCTGTGCTCACGGCTGTCTGCCGCTCCTGCCGGCCTTCACCCTGTCCAGGGACGAGGCTGCAGCTGCTCCCCGGCCCCACACGAGCAGGGGGGGCAGAAAATGGGTCTGTGTGGGGCAGCTGCAGCCCACGCCAGGCAAATAAACAAACCGGGGCTTTCCTGAGGGAGGGAATGCAGCCGTGGGGGTCTCGCTCTGCTGTGGATCCTCGCTGCCCACGATTGATGCCTCTCTGGGGACTGGAGAAGATTGCTGAGTGGGCAGGGGCTCAGGAAATCAGGCAGTTTAAGGGGCTTTTGTGTGGATTGAAGAGCCCCCAGACAGACACCTGCTTCTGAAAATACATGCCAAGGGCACCAGTTGGGTGCAGGATGTGGGAAATTATCTGTGAGGTTGAGTCAGTCTGAGGCTGCTGTGTCAGAGTGGGGTCCCTGAGCCAGAGGGAGCTGGTGAGGGCACAGTTCTGGCTGCAGGTACAAGGGTGACCTCCTTGCCTGGCAGAGATGGTCTCTGGTGGGTGATGGAGAGATGCCTCAGCTCAAAGAGGACCTCCCTCTCCTCGGGGCTGTTCAGGTACAGACATCAGCCCTGCTCAGAGCATCAGCCTCCAAGCAGCAGGATGGCTTCTGTCACAGGCTCAGCCCTTCAGGGAAAGATTCCCCAACCTCTGGAGACCTCCACCTCTTGAATGACCTCAGAGAGCTGCAGACAGGGCAGTACAGCCTACAGCCCTGATCCTCCAATCCATCATCGAGTCCTATGCCTGTGCAAACCCTGCAAGCTGCCTGCACTGGCTCTGGGGATCTGTGGGGACCAGGGGAAGCAGGTCTGGCTGCAGCTTCCAGGCCTTCATTTGTGAATAACACCTAGCTGCTACGGTAATGCTTATTTAATTTCGGCCAAGCATTTCTACAGCTGTTCTGGGGGAATCGTGCTGCTTTGTGCTAAATGTTAATTCTTGGCTGCTCACAGCTGCAGAAGTGTATTGGCCAGGCACAGGTTCTGCTGTCTTGTGGGCTGTCCCTGCTTTGGACTTCATGGGAAGCACCAGTAGCTCCCCAAGACCACTGCACACAGCTTACACCAGACAGCGCCAGTACTGATCAGTGCTAGCAAAGCAGGCTGTAAATTGTAGGTTACCTATGGCAATTTAAAAGGGAAAGGATGCTGGTCCATTCCTCAGATATAGCTGACTTTTACTTTTCCTGCCCTCTGCCCAGTCACCCGGTGCCAGAATGCATGCTGGGTTTCCTGCCTCGATTATACAGGATTGAATCTCCCCTTGCTCTCCCCATCCAGGTTTTGAATGACCAGGGTGTGTCAAGGTGCAGAAGTCAAGGGGACAGACACTGAACATGGGCACAGGCACCTATGACCCCAGGGGTTACAAGCTGTTGGTGGAGAAAGGAGGGTGTCAGGGAGCTGCTGGGGGTGGTCCTTGCTTTGAAGCAACCATCAGAGCAGAGCTACATCAAAGCTGGTCCTGGGAGCCCTGTGCTGTCCACTGCTGCCACTTCTCTTCCTCAGAGGTGTGGGGACACACCAAACATCCCCACAGACCCACAGAACCCCCTGCTCCGCTCTGCAGCACGCCAGAGTCACACTGGCTCCTCTGCAGCTGAAACCTCTCCCAGCCATGGGACTGATAAACTCCAAGGCTGAAAGGCTGCCAAACCATCCTGCTGTAGCAGGTGGGCCCTGCTGGCGAGGAGGAGCTGCAGCGAGTGCTCACAGCTCCCAGTGCTGGCTCCTCTGGTGCTGCGAGCAGCTGGGAAGATGCTGCTGTTGGCCAAGTGTGATAAAAGTCTCCCTCCAGCTTCCCCTGGGCTGGGCTGGCTTGGAAAGCCTGGCTTAGTTTGCATTAGGGATGAAGGCACTCTGCAAAAAGCAGATTTTAGGGCATGGTGGGCTGAAGTCAACTCTCTGTGGAGGATTTTGGGGCAGGCTTTGGGGAGCAGCAGGGTGCTCTGCAGCTGGCAGCCTAGTCACGGGCTCAAGGCTGCCGTGGGCCCAGTGTCATCTCAGGGGGCACAAACCTTTGTGCCAGGTGAGATGACACCGGGCACAACTGTGCTACAGACCCCAGAAGGTGCTGAGTCCAACCATGCTGTGGTTTCCATCACCTGAGATGACTCTGGGCCCAAGCCTGCCATGGGCCTGAGCTGATGGTGGTTCCAGGTTCCGAGCTGGCCAGGACCCCAGCCATGCACGAGGATGGCCTAACATCATCTCAGGTGGTGCAAGGCTTTGCAACGTTGCTGGGACCATGCTTGGACACACCACCATCTCAGTCCACGGCTTGTTTGGACCCAGTGTCATCTCAGGGGGTGCAAAGCTCGCAGAACAAACTTTGCATCCCCTGAGATGATGCTGGGTCCATGGCATGCTAAAATAAGCCCACTTTGACAGGAGCCCGTGCGTGAGTTGTCTCGCAATCTGTTTATGGCTCGGGTTTGTCTCAGAATTTAAACACTGCAGCGAGGAGTAAACGCAGCGAGCCCCACGCGGGCTTTGTTATGACATTTTGTTGCAGGCAGGAGGCAAGCTCCGGCTCCAATAACAAACACCCAGTGTTATGACACTTTTACCTTTCCAACTATTTATGCAAGCACAAATATTTTATTTTAAGGTTTGAGACACACCGTTAACATAAAGCAGTCTCATTCCTTTCAGTTCGGCCTGGTTCTCACTTGGGGAGCTGTTGTTTAATGAAAAGGTTAATTGTGTTTTATGGGGTTGTATTGCCTGCCTACCAGGTTCTGGCTTGGAAGGAGGTGAGGTGCGGCTGTGGGTGCTCGTGCCAAGTTATGGGCTGTGAATACAGGCAGTTTCTAGGAAGAAAACAAAATGCACGACAAGAAGTGGCTCAGAAACGAAGGGGTTTTGTGGTGCAAATCCGTTTAGGTGCTACAGAATTAATTTCACGTGAAATGATTTCCAACAAGGCTACCCCACGACAACACCCAGTGCAGTGGAGGATGAGAAGGGAGTTTCAAAGAACAAGGACTGTTTTCTGCTCAGCTGTAAGCCCGCTAAACACACTCAGCCTTTCCCTTCCATAGCTGCACCATGTTAAATCCTACAAGTATTTTCCTCTCCTGAGGTTGAATTAATTAACTTGAAATTTCTTAACAGCCCATAATGAGTGTGGAGAGCAGAAGGAACTGAAAGTTTAATCTTGACTTGTCAGCAAATTCCTCCTCTGGCAGCTGAAGGAGCAGCCATGCACTTGCATAATGCCCCGGTATGGCCACCGGACTGTTTTGATTAAATGGATTCTGGGGGTTTAGGAAAACTACAAATTTTATAGCTCTGGTGTTCTCTGCAAAAGTGGTGTAAAACATCGTAAAGCTGCCAAACCACCACTGCGGTGCAGGGATCCATGCTGGCCTCCTCTGCAGCAGGGCCTGTCAGCCCCAGAGAATGCTGTTAAGAAAATAATTGAGGTGGAATTGGCGGAATGGCGTGGGGGGAGGTTTGTGCATTGCTAACTTCTTTTCCCTCTTTCTGAACAATTAATGTCTTTCAATCTCTGCTACTTAGAAGCCACATCCGAATCTGGCCCGGTGTTTGAATTGGACACTGGAGAACCAAGTATTTCTCTGCAGCAGCATCACTCACGGCATCAGTAATGGCATCATACCTGAGCTTCTCTTCTTCCATTTGAAGAGGTTTAACACCTGTCTGTATCACAGTACTGACCCTTTCTGCCTTCAGAGCGCATTGAAGATGCATCCAGGGGAAATTTACTATCTAAATGGTTTCAGAGTAACTGAAAGAAGGTGCTATTGGCCTGAAACCTCATGCAGGGAGTCATCCCCTGCCCCATGTCCACCCCGTGTTGCCACCTGACAACTGCCCCAAGCAGTTGTACCCAGCGCCAGCTGCCCCCGAAGGGTGGACTTTCTCCTGGATGTCTCCATCAAGGTGGCAGAAGCACGCTGTGGTCCCCAGGTCAGTCTGTGCCCCCTCAAACCTAATTCAGCTGGCAGAGCTCGCTTTGTTTGTTCGCTCCTGAGTGGGGTGATGACCTGGTGCCTTGCAGTAGAAACAGGCTGGAATCTATAGGCTGGCTGTAGGGCTTTGTCAGCTCCCTTTGTTGCAAAACCTCCCGGGGTTTGGGCTGGATGGAAGCACTGGGAATGGTGCATCCTCCACTGCGAGGGATGGTCTGCCTCTGGGCTTTTGGGGAATACTCACTCCTTTGGAAAATTTTGATATATTTTCCTATGGGTTGGAGAGAGAAAATGCAGCTCAGGGTTTCTTAGGGAAAAACTGAATTCCCGAAATCCAATCAATTGTGTTAAAATTATAGTTGCAATTACAGCCACTCTTTCTTGAGAACAGTGCCAGAGGGGTGTGCTAAGTATGACTGATGATTCTAATGGCCAAGACCTGAGAATTTCAACATCCCAGGCCCTGAAGAAGAGTCAAACTCAGAGCAGAAGGGGAGAAAATTGAGCCCTGTTCACTGCCAAGAGGCAACAGGGAGGACTGGCGTACACAGAAACGATGCTCTGGTCAGCACTGCCACCAAACCGTCCACTTGACTCTTTCCTTCTTTCGTTCTTCTTTTATTTTATTCCTTCCCCTTGTCAGCAGAGCAAACCGTGCTGCCAGCAGCACTGGGACAAAGTATTCAGTGGTGGCAGGTCACTGGCATGGACCAGGGGGATGTTCTCTGCAGCTCAGCCGTGGTCCCGGGTGTGCTCTTGGACTCAGCATCATCCCAGGTCTGTGGCACCCTTGGACCCAGCCCTGAGACAATGCTGGCCCAAGCACATTGTAGATCCAGCATCACCCCAGGTGGGGACAGGACTCGTGTGAGGCAAAAACCGTGCCCTGAATGAAACTGGTGGAAAAAAATGTAGAATCCAAATACTGTTAAATGCCTCTAATGTATAAATGTGAGTTCTTTAAACCTGAAGGTTTAATTGATATTTTTTCTTCAAATAACAGACTAATGTCAAGTAATTTAAGCCATTTTACAGCAAAGGCAATTGAATAATTGCTAATGGCTTTCAGCTGAATGTATTTCAAGTCAGGTCACAAATCTGAGCTGATTTAAAGAACAAGGGGCATTCCTTTCTCTTGAAAAAGAATTAGGTAACAAAGACAATTAGAAGGTGGGACTCACAGGAAAGTTGGAATTTGAGTATGAGCCTTGGCAGAGCAAGAGGAAAAGAACTGACCTGATGAAGAAAAGTTGTGATCAACTATCCTGTGGAGTGATTGAGGAGAGAAAAAGAAACCCCTGAGACTTTGCCATTAAAATTTTGAATTATCTTATTGTGCATTAAGGGGTGAAATAAGAAGGGTTTTTTTCTGTGGAGACCAGCCTGGTGCAAGATATCCTGGGCTGTGGCTGCACCTTTCACTCATTCCCAGGCTGGAAAATGATCTGGATGTGGGATGATGGGCACTTGGGCTGGGAGATCCCATGGGGACATCGTGGCATGCAGAGCAGTGCAGACTGGCAGGGGAGCACTGCCACAGGCTGTGTGTCTAGGGGTGGTCACAGAGTGAAGATTTGAAATAACCCCCAAGCTCAGGAGAAATACCCCCAAATATTTGCACGGGTGTTCTCAGAGCAAACAAACCTCGCGCTTTTACAAGGAACAATTTATTGATACTGCAGACAAGCTGGGACTGCAGCCCCAAGTTGCTGTTGGGGCAAGTCGTTGTGTTTGTTCTCCTGCTGCTGGCTCAGGAATTTGTTGGCTTTGGGAGCTGGCAGGTGCCTGTCCTCATGTTGCCACACATGTGTCACCTGGCACTGAGCGCTGCCACGTCTGCTGCCTGCCCTTGCCTCTGCCACGGGGGCTCATCCTGCTGCTGGGGAAAGCATTCAAACTGTGCAGCAGGCAGATCGGGGCACAGCATCCCTAAAACTGCTCTACAGAGTAATTCCAAGGTGTAACCTGTGCCCAGCCCGGGGTCTGAGGGATAATTCAGTATATTCATACTCGTCTCAGTTGCAGTTGTCTCCTGAAGCTACTGGGGACTTCAGTCTCAGTGACATCTTACAGTAGTGGCCTTCATGTCCCAGTGATGAGACTGAACAAATCTGTGCCTTTTGCTGTTCTCCGGACTGCTCTTGCTCTGCTAGTTCTGGAGTCACAGGAGGAGGAAGACAGGAATTGCTCATCAGCTTTCTTCAAATAATAGAAAGTGGATTCCTTTGTCTCCTCCTTTTTTGTTTCCTTTTAAGGTAGCTGGTTCTGGCTCTCCAGAGGGGAACTTACTTCTTACCTCAGTGTTTGTTCAGCTTCTCTGAATCCTTCTTTCCCTGTGTCCTCCAGGGATGGAGTGTCCTGTGGCAGAGTGGCACATCCCTTCTTGTCTCTGAACTGCTGTCCTGGATGGAGTTTCACTGAAGGGTGTTTGCCATTCAGCTGAGCTCTTCCCTGTCCCTCCTGCTGCTGTGGGTCACTCTGTGCCCCGTGCAGGGCTGTGGGCACCTTCCAGCGTGAGCAGCACTGCCTCTCTCAGCACAGAACTTCGATTGCTGTTGCTCTGTTTGCATAAGAAGATAGTCCTGCATCTGAAGTGTGGCTGTTTGGAAGGTTTTAAAGATCCTGGCCCACCTTCTGCTGTAATCTCGCTCTTTTCTTCTGCCAGGCACCACATGTGGCACGTGGAGGTGTGATCTGTTAGCACAAACCTGCACTGAACTTTGTCAGCATCACCCAGGATGTGCTGTGGGCAGTTTTGCTGTGACTTTCAGGCCTAGGAGTTCTTTCTGGCAGTTCAGCAGTGCTCATGAAGCATTCTTGCAGCCCTTCATTGCAGTTCTCATGGGCTTTCGTTCTGCTTTATGGCTCCTGGCAGAAGATCCTTCCTCACTGGATCCCATCTGTTCAGTGTCCCAGCTGAGGCAACCTTTGTTAAGGTCTTCTTTCCTGCAGATTCCCTTCTGGATGCTCCTGTTCTCCATCAGACTTTGGCAGCCTCCATCCTGATGTCATTGGGGTGGCTCCTCATCTGAATTCATGGCTACTCTTCATTTTCTTTCCCTTGTCCTTTTACTTGCTCCCCAGGGCTCTCAAGGCATGAGATAAGGAGAAGCCAAAGAGCAAACAAAGCTACCAGTGCACTTTTATCATCCTTTTGCCTTGGAAAAGGCACTGGGTCTTGCTCTTTGCTGTTTTCTTTGCTGTCACCCAACTTCCCACTGCAGTCTAACATGGGAACAGTTAAGCAGTGCAAATAGCAAACAGGTTCACGTGCCTAAGCACTTCCAGATGCCCGAGCAGGTAATGCTTTGAAATGTGTTTTAAATGAGTGCTGAGTTTTGACCTGCAGGATAAATGCTAGCTGGCATGACACAAATAATACCAATCTTGAAAATTATCTCAAATTATCCCCACTGGTCGTAATGGTGGTAACAGCTCAGTGACTGCCCCTCAGAGGGTGATTTCCTGCCAGGATCCTGTAGAGCCCTGCAGTGACTGTCACCGACCTGTACCTTGAATTGCCATGTCTCTGCTAATTGTCCCTGTTTCCTCAGGAGGTCTAAACACAAAACTAATTTTTAATTTTTTTATCTGTTCATATATCTGTGCACAGCCATGCCCAATCTCTGTCCTCCTGCACTGGTCCTAAGGAGCTGAGTGCTGCATGTTCAGCATTGCTCATGCAGAGCTTTTTCATTTGGTCAGCTTTCCTTGTGCAGGGATTTTGCAGCTGGTCCCTGCAGGACAGAGGTGTTCTTTTCCCTCCTCTCCCTCTCATTACAAACCTCTTTTTTTTGAGGAGGATGGTGCTTGTCTTACTGCAAGAAGAGCATTACAAAGCAGTAATAAATCAAGATGCTTACATATCTCCCTTACAAGTATAGGCTCCAAACAGCTGAGATAGCCCCAGTACAGTGAGGGACATTATTAGCACAGGTTGTGTTTTGTGTCCTTTTAGGAAGAAGATTCTTTGTAACCTCTCACACTTGAATATAGCCTGTAAATCAGAGCAGATCAAACACCATATCAAACGTGCTGATGTGAGAATATTCTTTTTGCCTACGAAATGGCAGGGAGGGGGTGGAGGTGAAAACCTGGATTCCACTCCTGGATCCTTCAAGAGGACTTTGTGTCCTTTAGAAATCTTGGCATCAAACCCTGGCTCAAATCCAGTGCGCTCATGAGAGACAATTTCTATAGAAATTTTCATTATTTACACTCTCTTTGTGTTTATTTTTCCTTTTTTTTTTTTTTTTTGTCTGCTGAGAATGAGTATTTCATGATGCACAGGAGAGAAATTTATAGGCAAAAAACCTCAGGTCTGTGTGTGGGATAAACCAGTGAGCTGGACGGTACACTGCAGCATTGCAGAGCAAAATCAAATTGTATTTCTAGTAACTGTTTACAAATGCTTGCTTCTTGGAAACTGTCTTCTATATGTGAACAAGGAATTAACCTACCAGTTTTAAATTGTTATGAGAGGGATTGCTTTGCTTTGTGCTGAGTGATAACAAACATGCAACAGAATTTTAGAGCCTTTCCTTCCTCTGGCTGTTAATATTTAAAGTTTAATACTAAAATAAAACATTAAATGAATGATTCTCTCTTAGCTGCATCCTGTCTGCTCCCACTTTCTCCTGCAATAGCTGTAGGAGACCTTCCCTAATCTTTCCAATTAACTCGGTATTTCCTGCAAGGCTGACACTGAAGAGGGTAAGAAAGGAGTGTAAAGCGAGGAAAGACATCTGTCAACTATTGGAAATACTTTCCGTGTTAGAAATTGAAGGGAGCCCACACTGAAGCCAGATGATCCGAGGAGAACAATTGCAGCGTTGGCTTGACAAGAATGTGGGTGATTTGTTATAGCTGTCCTCGCAGTAGGCACCTGGTTGTCATGTTCATATGAGAATACCTTGGAGATATGCTAAACACATATCCTGTTCCAATCAGGAGTGCTGAAGGGCCAGAGCAGGCAAGGTTTGACTTGCATTTTCTGAAAGACATAAATTATCATTTGTTCCTAAATCTCCATCTTTTGAAATTCCTTCTCATTCCTCTCTGTTGTCCCACGACTATTTCAAAGCAAGCTATGAGAGTTTGTGGGTTGGGTAGGTGACTGAAAGTGTGTGTTTTACCAACTGTGGAGGCTCCTGACTGACCCTTTCTGGGGGTAAGGCTGTGTGCAGAAGGGTTTTGGTGGTCTGGTTTTGACTATGAGCTTTATAGAATAGGTCAGCAGAGATCCATTTTGGTAACGCTGCAGTAAAAATATGAAACACTTTCCAGAGAGGAGAGACCCAGTTTTTCAGCTGATCTGACACATAAACTCTTGGATTGTTGTTTGCGTGGTTTACTGTTTTGATTTACTCTGAAGTCTGAAAATGGCTCCAGCGTAACTTGAAAATGAGCTGGAACAACAGTTTGTGCTTGTGAGCCAGGACACGTTTTAACAGGGGAAAGGCACTGCAGATTTCCAGGGCTCTCCTACTTCTGTGCTCCTCGCCCAACCCAAAGTAAATTAATTCTAGATGTAGAGAGTGGAACCAGCTTCATCCTTGTAAAAGAAAAAGCAATTTCACTGTGATAGTTTCTGCATCACTTGGTGTACTCCTCCCTTCCCTGGTCTGATCAAAGCCCAGCTTGTCAGCAGTCCCTCTGCATCCCCATCTCAAAAAGAAGCCTATGAAACAGTCGAGTCGTGGCCCCACTAGTTTGTCATTTCACTGTTGTGTTCTCCCGCACTTCATCTCCCTCACTGTGCCAGGCTCCAGGAAAACAGAGGAAACTTCTGTGAACAGCTGGATTAGTTTTGAGGGCAGAGAGTATCACAAGATCAACAACTGGAAGTTTACATTTCATGAATCATGGGATTTACCAGTCACACTGGCAATGAGCCCAATCACTCTTATTCCAAAATGGCCTGCCAGTGGAGACGTCAAGGCATGGAGACTGCTAGTAGCTCCTTTGTTATCTTTGTGCTTAGTCATGACGCTTGAGTTGGAGGATGTGCATTTCTAACACAAATTCGCACCAGTCCTTCCTCCCTGAATTCTGGCAGTGGATGGTACTGTGGGGTGAGAAAAAGGGGAACTGTGGAGGTCACTGCTGCATGTTGAGATCAACTTGTGCTCTGGATCTCATGGAAGAAGAGCAGCATTGCCTGAGGGTGCCCAGCAGCACCTCCAGCCTGAGAGTGCACACTGATCCAGGATTATCCCTGAAAGCATCACACCTCTGTAGCTGTGTCCTCCCCTGCTGACTCGAACACAGAGGGACCTGTTTTAAGTAGAAACCTTCTATGAAGACTGTTCAACATGTTCTCCTTTAAAGGGTCAAACCCCTGTCATCTTCTGGGCATTTTCCCTCCTGAGCTGTTTCTCTCTCTGGCATTTGAGAGTGACGGACCCAGCAAGGACAGGAACTGGTGCAAGGATTATGTCAATGTACTGTAGGTGATACTGAGCAGGAAATCTGCTCCAGCCCATGTCTGGACAGGGCTCCTTGTCCATCACGAGTGATAGACCTGTCCAAATGCATAATTTGTCTTACAAATGTTTCACCTCTTCCTTTGAGCGTTTCTTTCCTTCAGCCTGTTGGCCACAGTCGGTTATGCTGACCTGTCCTGTTTGGTGGGACATCCTGGCCATCACCACTTCCAGCCCCTGCCTCCATCCTCGGGACTGAAACTCCTCCCTGCCTTGCACGCCTCCCCAAGTCCAGCCTCATGACATATGTGCTATTTGCAGAAAATGTTTGTCAAGACCAGGTGGTTGAAAGTAAAAATGCCAGCAGATCTGCCTTTTGTAACCATGCAAGCAGCTTGTTAAAATTAGTCACAGGCTAAGCTGCAGTACATCTGTGCTGTCAGCCTTCCAGAGGGCCATCGATCCCGCTCCCGCCCGACGGGAGCTGTGCTCCAACGCCCATCTGTGGGGCTGCACTAGCGGAATGACTGCTGCAGTCATTCCCAAGGCCTTTTCCCCCTCCTCCAGTCCACAAGCCTTTGTCCAAATTTAGCCATGAGCCTCCTTCAAAATGCATAAACACTTTTGTGTCCTGAGTTTCAGATACCAGCAGACAGAGCATCCTAAAACAAAACCTGGGAGATCTCGACACTGGCATCTGCGTCAGAAGAATTTGTACTTGGCTGCTCTGAGAACTTTTTTATTTTTCACTTTATTGAGAAAGGACTGGGATTTCCAAGGTTCTTTGGGGAGTGAGGTACCTAGCTGTCATTGGAGGATTTATTAAATGTGTGCCCACCTCCCATTTTCTGCTTGTAAAACTGAAAAGCAAAATTCCTCCCTGCTGTTGTACAGCTGTCTATGGGAAAGCACCGAATCAGCTGGTAATTAACAGCTGTCCCTGGTGTTGAGCAGGAACCATCTGTCCTCACTTTCTGTGCAGCACCCAGCACCAAGAACCTTTGGGAACTGCACCCCAGTGAGCTCAGCATGTGGGGTCGAGATGGCAGGGCCGTGCCTCAAACCCTCCGCTTCCCCACTGGGGGCTGCCTTTGATGCACATCCAAAAATACAGCTTGGATTGGCTTCTTCAGATCCATCGTGCTTAACTGCTCTGTCAACAGGCCCCTCTGTACAAACACATACGCAGTTTGCATGTCTGTCCTGGAGCCAAGGGTCTTGTATTTCTTCCCACCCTAACTCTGAAGATTTCTCCTGAAATGCTGTGAGCAATGCTGTGCTCACTCTGTCCTGCATCCCTGCTCCCACCTGCGGGCACCTGGCCCCAGCCTGCTCAGCTTGGGAATTTCTCTGCCTTCTCCTGAAGCACAGAAACATGAGGGGTTTGCTCTCCCACCCTTAAAACAGGGCTTCTCGTGAGTTTCACCTCGATGTCTCGCACCACCACCAGCAACAGACCTAACAGGCCCCGCTGGCTGGGGAAGGGGAGCGTGTTGCTGGGGCTTGGCCTGTTTCTGAGCACACTTGGTGCTGACTTCCAGGCATTTTGCACACAATTCCCTGCCTGTGAGGGCCCGCTGCTGTGCCGGGAGGCCGCGAACACAGAAGCTTTGTGCTCAGGGCATTATGCTTTTCCCGCGCACATGCTCTCCGCTCACACACGCTGTCTGGCCAGCCCTCCGAGCTGCCTCTCTCGCATTCCACGCTTTCCTATGGAATTTGGACTCAAATGTGAAAATTCTCTGCCACACAATAAAAGTGGCATTTCCATGCCCTTTAGCACATCAGTCTTTTCTTGTGAATAGAGCCCTGAGTTCTTTGGCTTTTGCCGTATGGAACAATTGATCCCTTCAGTTCACTTGCCAACAGTAATCGGTTTCTTCTAGCCATAAATTTTAGTCATTCTCCCCCCCCCCCCCCCCCCTTTTTTTTGTGGGCGGGGGGGGG
>VXBT01008861.1:211127-274079 GCA_013400235.1 Oriolus oriolus
TGCCAACAGTAATCGGTTTCTTTTAGCCATAAATTTTAGTCATTCCCCCCCCCCCCCCCTTCCTGTTTTTTGGGGGGCATGGGGGCAAATAAAGCAATAAAAAGAGACACCCATAAAGCAGGCAGCTGTTACTAGTCAGATCTTAGTCTGGGAAAGAAGCAAATCAAATATCAACCTGGGTCTTACCTGTTGCTGTTTGCTCACAGCTGTCAGGACAGGTTCTACAATGGGTTCCACTGCCAAGGTTCCTGCTTCCTCTGTAATGAGGCCATGTGGAATTCTCCTGTATTTAAACTAAGGGAATATCCAGTTTGAAGCACCCTGTGGACTTTAGGGTTGTTGGTGAAATTCAGGTAATAGAATCTAAATGGGCAAAGCAGTAGGAAGGCAATTTTTTTAGGATGGAAATTCTGCATTCATCACTTCTCTATCTGGTGTCATTATTTGCTTGCCTGTTCTCTGCCTTGCATAGACAGGCTGTGTTTGCACATTTTAGCCAGGCTTTCCTTTTCTGTTCACTGCAGTATCTGCTCCAGGGCTCCCTGTTCTGGTTGATCGCAGTGAGCTGCTGGTTTCCTGCTGGGTGGCACTGGAGGGGCTCTCCAGAGTACCACGGCATCGTAATGCCAATCCCTGCAAAATCTCCCTCTCCTCCCCCGTCCTGGGGACCACATGTGTGTTTTGCTTTCCTTCTGTCTGCAGCTGAGGCAAAAAGGGATGGGAAATGCCAAGGAAAACAGTTTCCCTCTCCCCTCCAAAACGAGTGCTACAGAGTTTACTTTACAGGCTAAACCTAGAGTGTGTCTTGAGAACAGGTTTATTTGAAATACATTTGTCCTGGAGGCAGATTTTCTATCCATATGGCCCAGTACAGTACGAGCTGCTTCACACTTCTCTGGTGGTTTACAGTAAACTGGGAGCACCTGCCTCTGCTGGGGTTGGGAAGGGCTGAGCAGCTTAGAAATTGCTGATAAAATTGTTCTGTAAGGGGACTTGATCTTACTGAGTTTCCTTCCTCCGCCTGCTCAGTGCTCCATGCTGCTGGTATCAGAGAAGGAGGGTGGGGGCCTTTGTTGTGAGCAGCTTGTAAGAGGAAACACATCAGATTTAGAGTCCAGTCCCTTGGAATTACAAAAGAAAATGTCCTGCTGCTCTGGGAGGGAGCAACATCCTGTTTGAGACCAACCTGTGCCTCACTGCCGCCACTCCAGTGACAACCAGGAGACATTAACTGGATATGTGATGGAGCCTGGGCATGCTGGGTGACTTGCAGAGAACCAGAAACCCCTCCTGCAGAAAGAGCTGCTCTTTCCCCTGCAGCTGAGGATCTGCAGACATTTGCTTTCTCCCCAGCAGGACTCTGACTCCTACGAAGTTCTTCCAAAGCTGATGTCATCTGGGCAGAGACCTGCCAGATTTTCTGACCCCTTTGACATGCTCCCAATATCCACATTCCCTGGGGACTCTGTGAGATGACGTGTGCCAAGGCCAAAGGCCGTGGGGCTGCTGGCCCTCAAGCAAGCACTCGGCTCGCAGGTTTCCCCAGGAGAGCCAGCCCCAAAATCCAGTTTCCTCCCCAGCCTGGCTAAATCACTCCCACTGAAACCACTTTATTTCTCTAATAACCCTCTAAAACCGCATTTTGATTCTGGAGAGGGCTTAGGTTTCTTTTCACCATCCCCACTGAGGACTGGAAAGAAATAGATGTATTTTAAACCCCCTAGCTTTGGCAGAATCAGCTCTTTCCAGCGCTGTCACTGTTTGTACACCAGGTGCCAACATCCAACAGCAGTAAAACCACAGTGTCACCTTGTTTCCATCAGTTCAGTATAGACCTTTTTTTAAAATGTTGGATAAACCAGGATCACCAAGGAGGTCTGTAGTCATATGTCATTAGATGCTTTCTCTTGAGGGGTATCCATTTCAGTGCCTTGCATACCCATGGATCTTTTCTTCCACCTTAGATATTGTGCTGGTGTTTGTAGCAAAGCTGGGTGTCCCCCAAAGTCCCCCCTGTGTGTCACCAGCCACACCTAAAAGAGGTGGATGGTACTGGAACACAAATGTGAAGCAGCTGGACCAGCTGGCCCGGGGCCGAGTCTGAAAAGCATTGCCTGAGGCTGGACACATCTCTGAGGCATTGCATGCCCAGAGCCTGTGGTGTTTGTGTGGACATTTGTGCACTAAAGCAGAATTGGAGATGCTGTTTCAGAATCCTGTTCCAGATCTTCACAGGTTGGAGCCACCTGGGCTTGACTGATGGTTTTCCATCTTCAGGTGCACAAAGTTTGGGGCACGGTCTTGAGCCAAGATGAGCTTTTTTAGTCCATACCAGGCATCTGGCTGTGTGTGAGGCTTCTGACTGTGTTTGTGCAGCGTCTGGTTTGAGAAGAGACCAGCTCAGATGGATCACCAAAATGCTGCTGACACCCAGAGAAGATTAACAAACTCAAGGAAAGGCCAGAAATAATATATACAGTCCCTATTCACATTCTTGTCATGACCAGTTAAAAGAAATAAATATACATAACAGTCAGTCCACCACAACTGAACACAGTTGTATTATCTGCTCCACTTTCTGATTTATTTGTTAAAGTAGAGCAGTGCACTTAATGCTCTGCACAGCTCAGAGCTGCTCTTTCACAGGCAGCAGAAATGCTTACGCATTCCAGTAGTTAAATGATGCAATATCCAGGTGGATATTTAATGGCCCATGACAAATCTGGAATGACACAGCAGACACCATAAATATCTTCACTCGAACAGATAGAACAAAACCTTTTTTATGAAGGCTGTTCCAAATATTTTCCACGTGCTGGCCATATTTTTAGAATACCCTTCAAGAACAGTCTGGAGAATCGTCCTTGTCCTCCTTGCAGCCTGGTCCATTCTGAGCTTTTCAGGATGTGGAGCCTGTGGTACTGAAAGAAATGGAGCCCTTTCCTATACAAGAGATACTTCTTGGCATTTCTTTACAGTCACAGAAAAACCTGCAGAATTTCATTCATGTGAACGTGCCCAGTTTGTTCAGGGAAACTCCTCGGGTTTATGTGCTTTTACGGGTTTTTTTTCATAGTCCTGGAGGTTTTTTAAGCAAGCGCTGTCTTGGTTGGGGCAAGGTGTTGCAGGATGTCAAGGCTGGCACTGCTGTGGGTGCTCCCGTGTCACCAGTGTCCCTCAGTAAGAAGATGTTGTCCTGCAGGTGCAAGAAAGGCATGGACAGTGCCCAAACTGATGTGCCTGAGCACCTTCTCTGAGCCTTGTTTCCATCAGGTTACATACAGGATGCTGCAGAGGAGCTGGCGAATCCTTGAAGAGAAGGACACAGTTTTAACATTAGGTTTTGGAAGATGTGGAGCTCTTGTGAACTGAGGCTGAGCTTGCTGAGTCTTTAATTTTTCTAATAAAGCTTTTTAAAAATCCTCATGCTTCATTCTTTCATCCTTCAGGTTTGAGTGCATTACAGAATTTCAAAAACAGAAAAGTTTTTTTGAGAGTAACTATTTTATTTTGGTTGAAGAAAAACCATGTTACGTGTTGAAGACTTTATCTGAAGTTTTTCAAAGGGTAGGGAGGAGATGAGAATGTTTTCCTGAACCATTCCTTTTGGTTTAAGATTAATAGGTATATTTAACTTATTTTGTTTAATCACTCATTGACTTTAAAAATTTTTTATTTTCTTGACTGTCTTACTGAAACAGTGTCATGGCATCCCCTGTTTGATGGTTAAATGATGGAGATGTTATCTCCCAGTGCGTGCAGCCCCCCAGCGCTGGCACTAACAGACAACAGCTGGGGTGCTGTCAAACTTGGATCTTAAAAAGGCAAAAAAGTGCATGAAGGACAGAGCAGGGTGAGGGCTCACAGTGACCCAGTCCTGCTGGCCACAATTGCCAGGGCAGAGCTGTCATGGTCCCAGGGACCTGCTGAAGGGTGGAGGTTGGTGAATCCTTGGAATACACCTCGAACAAAGGAAGGTTTTAGGAGGGTTTAGGCATTGCTTTGCATAGGATTTGATCCCTTGTGCAGTGCATGGCAGGGCCCACATGTTACTGATCCCAAACAGGCTATAAAGATCCAGAAGAACATATCTACTGCTGCTGTCCTTGTTTATGGGCCTTTTTTGTGTACTTCTTTCCAAAACATTTAGAAAGCAGTAGGATTTCAGGACTGGCATGTGTGTGCCTTGGAGGTAGCTGTGGAGTTCAGTGGAAACACCACTGTCCCTTAGAGACAATTAGGTTTGGACAACTAGGTATTAATTAACCTGTTAAGTTCAACAGCCCATGCTGGTGTGAGGTACCTCAGAGCCATTTTTCAAGCCAGGCAAGTCTGAAATGCAGCACAACTCCACGCCTGTGCACACCTCGCCTCTCTAGAAACACTCTTCATTCTTTTAACTACTTCCTTTACTCATAAACAGTGAAGAACTTGTCAATTTGTCACGGTCTCTATGTGCCCTTCTCCTCCCTGCAGTTAAATCCTTGTTATAGGCTAACACAACTGATCTTTATCTGTTCTTAACCACTTACCCTTTCTGCTATTCTGCAGTCACTTTTACTGATGCTGATGTTTATTTCTGTTTAATCTCTAGTGTCAAAGCACTAGAAATCTCTCTTGGTCTTGAGTTATGGGATACTTGTCTCTACCACAAGTTAATGAATGATGTAATCACAGCTGCATCTTGAAGTAGCTGGAAAATACCTCTGCAGTGCTCTCCAGACAGGACCACGTTGCATTTGCGCTGCAAAAAACCCACGTGCTCAGGCCAAGCATCCATGGGAGACCCTCTCAGGGGCACATGTGGACACAGAATCCCAGAATCCCAGAATGGGTCAGCTGGAAGGGACCACAGCAGGTCCTCAGGTCCAACCTCTCTGCTCAAGCAGGGTCATCCCAGAGCACGTGGCACAGGACTGCATCCAGATGGATTTGGAATATCTTCAGTGCAATTGCTGCATCCAGTCAGGGTCTACTGACTGCTCCAACTGCTCCCAGTGCGGTGCTGGGTTTGTCCCAGGAGCGGCTCTGTCCGATGGCAGATTCCCATTTGGAGAGGTGGAGAAAATGTCCTGGCCACTGCTCAGCCTCCCCAGCAGCGATGGTTTCCTTCTCATGGCTTTGAACTTGCAAACTCCTCTCTCCTCCGGCAAACTTGAATGTTTTGCTCTATTGTATGGAAATGTTTGTGTTGCTCTGTGAAACACTGAGGATTCTTTAATTTTTTTTTTTTTTTGGGAAACGTAGAAAAAACAACCCTGTTTTCCATGAGCTCATTCTACGAAACACGAGACATATTTCAAGTGTTTTCCCCCCAAGATTTAGTCTGTAGCAGATGCTCGCTTGGAAAATTTAAGCCCCGATAGTTGAATTTTGGCAACAGCAACTGAAAAACCAGTGTCTTGTCACTGAAAGCATCTGACAACCGTAACCATTGAAAAGTGCAACATAAAATAAACACAGGGAAATAATTTAGTGTGCAGGGGAGGCTATGCAGATGAATGAAAGGGGAAAGATATCTTCAGGCATGTGGTTTTCTCCTTGATTTTGGACTGTGTACAGTCTCCCACTGGCCACTGGGGCTGGGGACCACTGGGACAGCCCAGCTGCAACCAAGCCACACTCTTGTTATTCAGGCAGGCGTTAGCAGAGCTCACAATGATGCACAGCCCCGACCTCAGCTTGGCCAGGATCCTGTGTGCTCCATCTCTGCTGCTGTAGCAGCCGCTCGCTTCTCCTCATCTTCCTTGAAAACATCATTTCCCACAAAACCAGCCAAGCTGCAGATATGGAGTTGTCCATGTGCAGGGGCTGCAGCAATGGCAGGCTGGGCACTGGCAGAGGCTGACCCCAGCCAGGGGAGACCTTCTGGAGTGTGGTTTGACACTGACCTGCCTTGTTTAAACACATCTGGGAGAGGTGCTCAGACTTCCCAGGACCCTCTGGACCAGCACCAAGGCATCAAGGGAGACTGGCTGGACCTAGCTTAAGTTTGGGGTTTTTTTCTATTACCCCCAACTTCACTGATGACTTCCTTTGCTCCTCTTTGTGGTTTTTCCTTTTCTGCCCTTTCCTCATTGGTAACAGTGTGGCTCCTTCCCAGGGCATCTGCCTGGCTGGGAAGACTTGAATTTCCATTACTAATGTCCATCATGTGTTTGTCAGGTCCAGTACACGATTCTCACTTAAATTGCACTTGTTATACCAGACAGCAAGAGAAAATTGCCTAAGCAGTTGATGGATAATTGTGTTTCTTATATTTTCCCATTTTTCCCTCCTGTAGAAAAGATTTGTTTGGTGAAAGAACCTCTGCGTTTTTATCCAGTTTTCCTCCCACTTTGATGGAGCTGTGCTTTCATTACTCATTCAGTTTTTATCTTTCATGGCAATGAATTTAGGGGGTTTTTGGCCATGAACTCATTTGTTCTGTCTTTGCACTGATTAGCTCACATTTTCTTTTCCTTCTCTTTCTGAAAGAACATCTTTTCCTACAAAAAAAAGTCATGCGTTTATCTTTAAGGCATTTGTTTGTAAACCACCAGCAGGCCTTTGTACTTAATCCAGAGGAAAAATCCCCAGGATCTCCAGGAGATGTTTGCAATTTGACCCCAAAATGAGATCCTGTATGTGGCGGGTGTTAGGACCGGTCCGTGGGTCAGACCAGAGCTTAGCCCTGCCTCATGTTTGGGACTATGGAGCAGATGCTGAGAGAAAAAGCCTAAGGGCAAAGCAAAAGGGGCCTGATACCACCCTCAGCATTGTTTTGATCCACCACAATCGATGGCTTGGGGACTTCCCACACCAGAAGTTGCCTGTTGGTATTTAATGTCCATGTCTCTAATCCCAGTTAAACACTGTGTTTAGTCACATTTGTCTGTGTGGTGGCTCACAAAGCCTTCTGTAAGTGGCTTTTTTATTTTCGTTAGCAAAATACTTTTGGGTTCCATAAAACGTTTCCCTTAAAAAAACAAACGGAACAAATCTTGGTAATCTATCAAATTTAGGGCTGTAAAAATCGCAGCCATTCCCAAGCCAACCCCATTGTCTTGGGCTCAGCTCAGACTCTCTGACAGTTTTCCTGCAGGAGTTTTCCTGCAGGGATCCCTGGGGGAACCATGCATGCCCCAAAACTGTGACTTCTCCGTGCAGGAGTGATCCCACACGTGCAAAACCTCCGTGGCGTGGAGTCCCTTCCACATCACTTTGCTGGAATTTTTCCAAGAAAACTGATTTTTCCAGGTGCTCTTCACATTGCCCTGAGTTGAAGGCGCTGCTGTTTTTTGCAGTGCTGTGGGTGTTCTTTGAGCGACCGTGCTGGTCACGGCCCTGCCCAGGGACTGCCCTGCTCAAGGGCTCGTCTGTGTCACTGCACAGACCATCGCTGCATCCTGGTGCTCCCAACTTCTTGTGCTGGAGAGAGGGGGACAGTGTCTGCCCCTCTGTCCCTCCTGGTGTCTCCAAGGGACATTTTTAGAGGGAGACAAACCCCTTTTCTGGTGCATGCACACCCCAGGTTGCTCTTTACAGCATTATTGTCCAGGCTTGGATCAATTTCTCCTTGATGCATCAGGTGGTGTTCCTCTCCCAAGCAAAATCATAGAACTGTTTAGGTTGGAAAAGACCTCTAAGATCACGTCCAACCATTAATCTAACACTTTCTTCTGGTTTTGACTCTTTCCTCTGCATCTTTTTACTCCCTTCAAGCAGTTTAGTTTCCAGGGTGAATTTTTGGAGTAGCTTCTCTGCTGTTTTCATTTCTTGACTGATAACACTGGATAAACCTGACCTTTACCAGAGCCAAAATCTCTGCACACCTCTTCTACCTTCGCCTGTGGTTCTGCACACTTGGCACAACTTTTCCCATGGCTGTTGGTCTCCAAATGAGTGACTCCTTGGGACTGTCCCACGGCTGGAAACCCAGCCCCAGGCTCAAAGGCTGTCCATGAACATCTGTGAATCAGGCAAGGAGCAGGATGCAGTCCTGATGGGATTTGAAAGTACTCTGATGTCCTCTGCATCTCTCTGTCCATCCCCAGCTCGAATGCAGCGTGGAGCCAAAAAACTCTGCTCTGAGCACTTGGGCAAGGGCCTCTTTTAGGAATTTGCCTGGGTGCCTTGGCAGTGGTGCTTGTTTTCCAACCTGAAGCAAGCCATCAGGGCAACAGATGATGTTTACTTCATGTGACATAATACTCAAGTCAAATATTATTTAGTAGCGCTTGCTTTCATGTCCTGACAACTCTGAAAGTGCCTCTGTATGACAAAAAGCTGTCGAGCAACTTTCTGCAGCTTTGCCTTGTTTTGTGTGTGTGGAGAGAATATTTGTCTTTTCTTTGGCCAAGTCAGACTGATCCCAGCAGAGCTACATCAGGTCAGACTGAAGCCATTTGCCTTTGGTTTTACTGGCACAAGTTTATCACGTCCCCCAAAAGAGACTGGAAAGGGCTCTGGTGGGTTTTGAACCGGATTTAAGGTCTGCTAGAGCACTTGGTGAAGTGGGAGGGGTGGCAGGAAAAAACCTCAGATTATGACCTAAAAAACGTGTCGGTGCTTCCCAGACGTGTTCAGATGTTTGGGCTGAGGTTCCTGCTCCCACTGACATCCTTCACTGGGCACCACTGCCCTTGTGCCAGGTCAGGATTGCATAAATATCTGGTGCAGATGAGCACTGAGAGACACCACCACTGTCTTGCAGCAGTGGCTGGTTTATCAACCTCTGGTAAACCAAATTTTCACAATGAAACAACACATTTTAAGGACGTGACCCGGCATCTTGCAATATCACAAGTTGACTGAATTTATAGAGCCTTTCCCGCTAAAGGTTTGTGGATCCAACAAACCAAACACCCTGGCAGTGTGGTAGCTGTGATGTAATTGATGTACTATTTAATTTTTATGGTGTGCTTAAACGTATTTTATTGTCATGTTCACTGTAGCAAGCAAACACTATCTGTCTTAATGATGATATTTCTCTGGAGATGGTATTTCAGGTGGCTGAGGCTGCCAGAGGGAAGTGTGTCTGCTCTTCACCCACAACAGACTTTCTCAGTCAACAAGGTTTCCATGAACAAGGAGTAAATATACAAAGATTTTGTTAAACTTTTTGTTGATAAGGGAAAATATTACTCCTAGCACACCTTCTAGCAGCACCAAGAGGACCTGGCTGAGCTCAGGCTCTCTGCTCTGCACCAAATGCTCTCCCAAATCTCTGTGAGAAAGGCAGTCCCCCACTCGCTGTTAGGTCTTTAGCAGAGGAGTCAGTGGATCTGAAATTATTTGGAGAGGTTGGTGTTTGCCCTGTATTGTGAGGCTGCAGGGGTAAAGCACATCAAGGATAACTGGAGGGTACTGGGATCGAGGGTTGTGTTTAGGATGTTTACAGGCTGTGCCAAGTGTTGGAAAGTAAAGTTGCATTAGTCCTAATTTAGCAGCGAAGGGTTGGTAACTCCTGACTGAAGAGCAAAGCTTTTCCCCTTCCCCACAACTGGCTGTGATGCTGCTGGGGGAAGTCCAAAATGCTGCCGATGGCTGAATGCCACAAAAATGTCATGAATATTCACTGGGATTTTTACATGAATTTGCCTGTGATCACACCCTTTGTATCCACTTTTCACTGATACCCAATCCATCAGGTTTTGCTGGCAGCAGCATGAAAGCACAGAAACCAGGATGTCTTTGCCTTAAGTATTTGTAGAAATTGGGCTTTACTTTCCCATGCAGGGAAAAAGAGAAAAAAAAAATCAGGAAATATTCAGGACATTGCTGAGTAATGACTGCCAGGAAAATTGGACTCTTGGAGTTGAAGCTGACTTTGTGATGGCTTCTGGAGTGCCAAGTACAAAAAGGGCAATAGCCACCAAGTAATGGTTCAGTCTTTGCCAAGCAGCATCCATGTGCTTGTTGGGGGGGGTCTCTGTGTTTTAATTGCCCACATAAAGCTTTCCCCTGGACACCTTAAGCACAACCCTCTGCGCAACTTCTCAGAATCCAAAACATCCAGGAGCGTTGCATATGTGCAGTAAATCAGTTTTAAAGCTGCAAAGAAATAGCTGCGTGCTCTGGAGTCTCATCAAGTCCTCTCTGTTTTTCCTCGGTGGTGACTGTGTGTGGCAGTTCAGGAAAATAAACTCCAGGCCATTAAAGTAGCCTTTGCTAAGAATATTGGACCGATAGAACCTATTTTATTATAATAAAGTCACTCTTATGGCCGATACAGATCCGAAGTCACTAATGCTGGTGTGTTTGGAAGAAAGATATTTGGTCTGCTTTATGGGTTTTATTGTTTTAAGATGATTGATGTTGCAAAAGGCTTTATCAGGCTGTTAGCAATAAATGGGGAAAGGACACAGCACATCCAGAATCACGAAGCTGGTAGCTCAGTCTGGGTCTCCTGACTTGCAGCTGGGTTCCTCTGCTTGGCCACTGAGTCTTCTCCAAAATCCTGGGCTGTCGTCAAAGCTCTGCTCTGTCCCGGCTCAGCAGCGAGCCATAAGCCCACAGGAAGGAGAGGGCAGCTCTGGGGGACTCTGCTTCGAGAGCTTTGAACCTTGGGGGATTTTCAAATGGAGCATTTTCAAAGCCAGACAGTGTCCCAGGCTCCACTCAGGGCTTCTGCAGACACGCTGTAGCCGATTCGAATTCGCATTCAGATTGGAGACAGGCGGCACAGTTTAATCCAGAAAAGGTGGAGACAGAAGTTCTTTAAAAAGGACCGTTTATAGAGCTCCCTACTGCCTCAGTGCCAGGAGGGGCATTTTAAGGGGACAGAAGGTTGGGTATCTCTCCTGCTCCTCCCTCCCATCCTCCACAGCAGGGTGCGGATGTGTCCCCTCGGCCGTGCGCACAGCAGGAGCAGTGCCCGGAGCGCCCATCCTCTGGCCTGCAGGGCCAGCCTTGGCACACAGACCCCAGTGACCAGCCAGCAATGAGGGGCACCTCTTGCTTTACTTCTCCCTGCTTGCTTTTGTAGGGCAGCATTTTTCTGCCACTTTGGCAGTGAGACAAGCTTTGTCTGAACAGGCAGGAGGCAGCCTTTGTTGGCAGCTCCCCGTCTCCTTTCTCGTTTCCCCTGGTGCTTTGGCTCTTTCTCCACTCACTGTTTATTCCCTCAGGAGCCCAGACACCAGCAGAGCTGTTGAGACTCCAGAAAGGGTGCAGCAGTCACAAACATGCCATTACATTTCTCTCTGCGGAGAGAGAAACAGAGCAGATGCTGCATGTGGGGAGCTGCCCTGGGGATGGGGACATCTGTGCAGATGCAGAGTCAGACAGACCTGTGCTGGCACCATTTGAGCCACAGCTCAAGTCATTTAGATTCCACCAACAGTGGAAAGCACCGTGTCACAATGTCAGCCAGGACAGGTCAGGCTGGTGGGATGAAGCTCAGAAACAACCTGCAGTCCTCTTCTCCACTGGAAAACTGCAGGGCTACCGTGGGAGCAAATCTGCTCTGCAAGGCAGCATTTGTAAAGTGCCTGTAACTCCCTTGTTGACTCTTTCTGCTTTTCCTGTCAGGAATTCAGATTTTAGAGGCTGAAAGGAGAACATGGGGTCTGGATACTCACATATTTGGCTATTTCAAGCAGGGCTTTGAATCCTCTCCCAGAATAACTGGAAACTGGAAGTGCAGTGGTAGTGCAGCGCTGTCACAGCAGGAGATGAGGATGTTTGCTTCTTCACTACTCACCTGCAGCTCTTGAGGCAGTTCTTTGGCTGACACAAGATGCCTCAGAAGCTCTTTGCTGGCTTATGCCAGTCCAGGAGCTGCCTGTCCCACCTTCTTCTGGGGCTTTTGATATGTTTATTTTTCTCCTTAACTGGAAGGGGGATGCTCGTGGGCTGAGCCCTGCCTTCGGAAACCTTACTCTCCTACAAGCCTGGGATAAACAATGACAGCTAAAATGGTTCAGTTTTCCAAAAGGAGCTTTTTTGGCTTTGAAAGAGATTTTATGAACTTTTCTTTTGTGATGGTAGGAGACAGGATTCAGAGGTCTTTTCCAGTCTTTCATCCTTAAATCCAAAGATTGTAACTTAAGCATTAGTTTTACCCAGGGAGCCTGGTGTTCTCTGTTAAAAAGAAGCACAAAGTAAGTACTGAGCAGAAGCTTCTCACTTGGCATCACCTGAGGAGGGAATGGGACTGATGTGACTGTCAGATATACCCGCTCCAAGGGCTCCTGTCGGTGGCACTGACATGATGAGGCCAGCAGCCCTCCCAGAGCTCTCGGTGGGGCTCTTGGTGGCACCCCAGCAGGACACTTCTGAACCTAAAGCCTCCCTCCCGGGCGTGCAGGAGCCCACATCCAGCCCTGACGGCTCTGCCATCCATCGATCCCTCACAGGGATGACTTTCAACCTCGGCTTTATCTGCTGGAGCTGTCAGCTTGCCTAGCTCAGGGACCTCTGTGCTCCTCCACATGGAACATTGGTTATGGGGCTGGGTCATGTCCCACCCCACATCTGGCAGGATGAGTGGTGGCAGGGAGGGCCAGCTCCCCTTCCCAAGTGAGGTAGAAAACGCACACAGCTGCTTTCAGCAGGGCCCAGCTCCTCGAGGCATGGCCAGCGGGGAGTTTGTCCTCTCCACAAACCACCTCCGAGCGTTTCCTGCGCTGGGTCTGGGCTGGAGGCTCGGTGCTTTGAAGAGCAGGACCACCCAGACAGTCCGGCCATCCGAGGAACTCTGCTAATTATCTGTGTCTGCCCGGCTGTCTGGCTACTGCTTGGCAGGAGACACCTCTGCACACGGAGCTCAAGGTGGGCTCCAACACACAGCCCAGGCATCTGCAGGACGTGGCAAGGGCAAGCAACTCGTGCTGTAAATTCCCCTATAAATAGCTGAGGAATTACCTTTCTCTTTCTCTCAGGAAGATGTGCTTGGCTAAACAGAGAGCAGCACCGAGAGGTTGCTTTGTTTGTTGACACAGTTGGTCTCCATGCAGTCCGCAGGCTCTGCCAGGTTGGAAACCCCAGCAATATTTTGGTGACATGGAGTTACTAAGCTACTGTCAAGCCTCCCTGGGAGAGCGAGCAGAACACCTCCCTGAGCACAGCACGTTTGCTTAACTCGCCTCTTGTCATTTTGAGCCTGTTTTTCTTTTATGGTGACGTTGTGCAATGGCTTTATCTGGTCCTTCTTAGCTTCAGAGACTGTTGGAATCAGGGTTCTCCTCCATTCCTCCTGGAGATGCCAAGCTGATAATGTTCCTCCCTACGATGCCCATAGTGAAGGTGGGACTGGGAGCTGGAGAAGCCTTTTCTTTAGGAAACCCATCCCAGCCCAACCCAGCTCCTAACCTGGCTGTGGTCATCCCACTGTGGGGGTGCTTTGCACAAGGCAGGGGATCCGGGCTTGGCTGAGTGATGCTTTGTTTGTTCTCCTCTCCATGCTTTGACTTGGAGCCTTGGCAATGCCTGCAAAAATGCCTTGGGGTTAGAAGAGTCTGAAAATGTGTTTGTTTCAAGTATTTGGCTGGGCTTTTTCTAGGCAAGGTTCCCAGCACAGGTGTGAACTTTTCTGGGTGCCGGTTGTAATGCAAACAGTGAAGGAAGTGCTCTCAGATGCTCCCTGGATTACATAACGTTCCAGCTCACTCTGGGGTTTTTTTTGACTTGGGGCCTTTGGCAATGTTTGTTTTATTCCTTATTTGTACATTTATTACTTAAAAACCACTCTTCCTTCCCGCCCTGCCCCAGTCCTAAGCCACATTTGGATGCAGATGGGGAGGCTGGAGAAGCCATGGTCGCTTGGTGGCTTTGTGCCCATGAGGGGACAGTGCATGGGGTGTCCCTTCCCTGGGGCTCTCTCTCCCCAGAGCTCTTTGGCCAGGTCTGGCCCTTGCAGAACTACCCATTCAAAAGGGGAACATTTCTTTTTCAGCTGTGCAAAAGAGGTGATAATTCACTGAACTCCTGTGCCGGCATTTTGCCTGAATCAGCGGTGGGTGTGTGGGGTGGATTTCTGCTTTAAAAACAGGGCAAAAGTGCACCTTGTTTGCTTTGCCTTTTTTTCCTCCCCCCCTAGTTTGATGGAACAATTGAAGAACTTGTTGAAATATGACTTTAAAAGTCAGACAAGCTTTTTCTTGACATGGAAGGGGTCTGTGATGTTCCTGTCAAAACATGGCTCAAGTGAAGGGACCTGGCACTCCGAGTTAACATCCTGTTTCTTTAGAAAATAGTAATGTAAAAAAACCCCAATAGAGTTTTGGCAGCAGAGCAAATGGACACAAACAAGCAGAAAAAGAGAAGGTTTGTAATACTTAAACGATCAAGTCTTCTGGGATTGCTGCAGGTGAGGAAACCAAAGAGGGTGGAGGGTTTCAGGGGAGCTTGTGATGCATTTGGAAAATGCCTTTGTGGAATACAGACTGGTGATATAAGGATATTCAGGGTGCTCAGGAGAGCAGGAGCTCTTGCTTCATGTGTCTCATTAACGTGAATATTTCCATATTTAAATAAATAGTCTGGTGAGAGCAGCAGGGAGTCCCAGGTTTTTCCCACCATAATTAGCGCTGCCATCTCCGTTTGCTCTGTTGCTCCCTCGGTTCACAGTGGTAGAAGCACCTGAGCAGACATCGTGGCCCAAGGATTTTGGGAACCTTCTTTCCCCTGCAGCTCCACTTATTCAGGCACCACTTCAGCCAAGCCAAGGTCCCATGAGCAGCTTCGCTGCCCAGAGGAAGATTTTACTGGTCCAGTAGAAGTGATCCCCAACCTTAGGGCAGGAATTAAGTCTGGGCACTCTCCTGGTGGGGGGCTCGGTTACATGAGGTTGTCATTTTTGCCACAGAAATTAGTGAGGCTGAAGAAAACCATCAAAGCCAATCAAACTACCTAAAAAATTTTAAATGTGAGAGGATAAAATTCCATATTATCTCAAAATGCCAATATGTATTCCTCCCTATCTTTGCATTGATGAGGTCTAAGACAAGAGCCTGAGGACAGAACTGTCCCTTTTAAAGAGTTGCATGAAAAAGGTAATTTTCTGGGCAAAATTTTCATCCTCATTTTGCCCTGATTGATTTAGTTCAGTCTGAAAGACTGGAAGGAACCCCAAACCCTCAAAACATCCCCATGTCCTGTGAGCCCCACATCTCTAACTGCTGGCTTCTCTGCCTCTCTTGCTTTTCAAAAGAGCCTGTCTTTTTAATGGCACTTCCCAAAGACACCATAGATATTTTGATTTGACAAGAAAAAATGATCAAATTTTAATAAAATAAGTGAGAGTGGGCACCTGGGCAGCCCTTGGTGTATCATGGGCTCTGGTGTAAAGGGAAAAGTGAGTTAAATTAGCAACAGCACCAGACCTTGCCCTGCAGACCGAAACTCCTCCTGACTGCTCCAGGACTCATGGGCTAGAGAGGGCATAGAGGGTGGGGTGGGAGGGTGGGAAGAGGGAGCTGCTAATCTGCTGGAAAGGAGATTTCCTGGAAAATCTCTAATGCAATCAACTCCCCAACACAATGCAAGGCAGGGACTGCGGTGGGAGCAACGCCCTTGGCTGGGGCAGGCAGGAGGAGAAATGGAGTATAGCCCGGCTGGGGCAGCTCCCTCTGGCCTCACCCCGCTCTGCTGAGAAGGGTGCATGGCCCAGGGTCAGGTTCAACCTGCTCCAGGCTCCTTTCAGTCCTCAAATGTGGGCCATGCTTTACCCTCTGCAGCGGTGTGCGGGGTCTGTCTGTGCTTTCCAGAGTCTTGCTTTGATCCACTCTCAAAGCTGCTGGGAATATCAGCCCATTTTACAGATTTCAGGAACTGGGGCAGCACCAGAAAAAGTGGCTCAGGTGGGGAAAGCCAGGCCCCAGCTTTCACCCCCTCAGCTCACTGCCTTCGGCTGCTCTTTGGGGATAAACCATAGGACTCTTTTCCTTCTCAAAGTGTTTTGAGCTCTTATTAAAGGCTCCTTTGAAAAAGAACCAGCTATAGCTCTCAGCATCATTTCCTTGCTCAAGCGTGACCCAGAAGTTGTAAGTACTTGAATTCTCTATCTGTGCTTCATTTCAACTTCAATGATAATTCCTGCTTTTAATTTGATGCTGATTGATCGTGAAACTGCGTGGAAGCCATATGGCACCATGTGCACAGTTTTACACCATTCCTATTTTCCAGCAGTCATGTCAAATGATTTACATAGCTTCAGACATGCTTAAGGGACAAAGAGTGGCATTTGTTTTGATTATCTTATTAATGCTTTATTAAATCAAGAGAAATCACAGTGAATGGGGAACAGACCAAGTGTGTACAAACATCAGTGTCTTCACAGGAAGGTCATCAAGCAGGAAGGAAGGAGAGGCACTTGATAGGGCTTTACACACCTACTTTCCAAAAAATAGGTATTATCTTTGGCAGCAAGGCCTGAGAACTCCTACTGAAGGCGAAAGACAATTTGCTTTGGCTTGCCCGTTTCCGAATGTTGTGAGCACAGCTGGTGGGAGCAACAGTTTGGGCAGGTTGGTGCCCCATGGGCTGAGGGACATGTGGGGATGGGGTGGGTGAGGAGGACCCCCCAGTTGCTGCCTCATCAGCCTTTAGCCAGCTGAAACTCAGAGCCTTCCTGACCCAGAGCCTGTGGCACTGCGTCACACCGAGGTGCCAGGCGCCCCTGGGCTCTGTCTGTGCCACATCCCTCAAGTGCAGGGCTGCCCTGGGAGCTGCTGCCTGTGCAGGCTGTGGTTCCTGCTGGGCACAGAGCAGTGCTGCCAGCTGCCCGTGGCCTGAGCTGCAATTCCAGTGCCTGCTTTTGCAGCCCTGTATCCAAACCAGGCTGGAATCTCACAAAGGGCAGCGGGCGTTTCGGCCAGCTGCGCTCAAAATCAGGAATTCCAAGTTTCCTCAAAACCTGACAAAGGAGGGAGTCATCTCCTGCTGAACAGATGGAAATGAGTGCTCCCATAGCTGTGGGCTGGGGATGCAGCCCAGCACCTCTGAAAGAAAACTTGTCTTTTCTTCTCTCTGCGCGCCTCTGAATGCAGAAGCCACAGGTGCTTGATATGCACGGCCCAGATTATTCCTGCTCAAAGCATAAAATAAAATGGCAAAGAGGCAGCAAATAATGACAAATACCAATATCCATTGTAATCTCATTCCTGGCAGTGTCTGGAGCATTTTATCATGGCCAGGCATCTCAGAAGAGCAATTCATATTTAAAATATTAATTTCTTAAAGGTGAAATGTACATTCAAAACAAAAACCAGGATAAGGGGAGAAATCTGTGCTGGAAGCCTCATTCAGACTGGGGTCGAGGTATTTAAATGTGGTTTCAATATGAAGTTTGCAAGGATGTTTTAGGGATATAGTGCTCAGTTCCTGTTTATTTCTAAAGCTGTTGATTGCTCACATCCTGCATGTGGCATTTTCCTTTTTGGATAAATGCTGCTTAATTTAGCTAAATAAACAAAGATCATTTTCTTTATGAGGGAGATCCAGTAGGTAAAAAGGAGAATATATTCCTTTCTAATAACTGGAACACCAGTTGTTTAGTTAGTTTAAAATCCACTAAATTTTAAATAACCCCTCCTATCAGTTTCACACTTTTTTCCAATAAAACCCCATACCTCCTTGCCGAGGAAAATGATTAATCCAATAGTGAATTGGCAGTTGCTGGCATGAAAAGGGACAAGACAATTACATGAGACTGTCACTAGTAAAAGTGCTCCAATCTGCTATAGATATTAGAAGTATCTCCTGCCACACTGGGAAATTAATAGCTACTGTTTTGCCCTGAGGAATGATTTTCTCAATGACACTGAATTTCTACCCCATATCAAACATAAAATGGTGCATATATATATATATATACATACATACATATATATATATATATTACATTTCTCATTATTACATGCACTGTTTTCTTCTAACACCTCAGAGTTAAAAGACAGAAAGTGAAAACAAAACGCCAGCTTTGCCATTAAAACCTTTTCAGTTGCACATTGCCCAGGGCAACTTCCAGCTGTGCAGCACTGGGAAAGACCTGACCTGCAGGAGAAATCTATCACAGCCTTTCTAAGAGGCTTTTAAAATCAAGAAAACTCCAGGAACAGTGAGGCATTCTGAGTGGGATGAGCAGGATGTCCAACCAGGATGACGACACCTGAGAGCACCGAATCGAGCGTATGGACGTCAGCTAAGGGGGGGTTTATCTGCAACAAGCAACTGCACTTGTATTAAAGCTCATGTTCATGCTGCTGTCAACAGCCTGTTCTCCCTGGTCATCTGTCACCAGGCCCAGGTTTTGCTGAAGGCAGCATTTGCCTGTCACTCTGTGCTTCATGCACAGGTGATTATTTACAGTTCCAGGAGTAATTTCTCTCCCTCACAGCAGTGTGGGCAGGAGACTCTCCCTCCCTGCCCCCTGCTGTTTTCCTTTAAGACAAAGCAAAAGCCCAAGCAGGGAATTCAGAGAATGTTTTTTCTTCCAACTGAGGAAATCTCAGGGGCTTCTTCTAAACCACTGGTGAGTGCCCTGGGCCTGGCTGCAATGTGCAGCATTTCACACCGGCTCAGCCCCGTCACTGGAAAATGTGCCCCAACCTCGTGGGCAGCAGCTGGGGAGCAGCTGGGACAGGCCATGCTGGGGTGAGACTCAGAGCCAGAGCAAAGAGCAAAGGAGGGTTTCTATATCTGTGGGGGATTTTTGGTTTTGGATGCATATAGAAGGTGAACTTCCTGGTTGTGTGGTCCTTATCCTGCGAGGAAACAACTCATGGGCAGAGCTGCTGCTCCTACATCCCTGAACAAAGAGGGTTTGGGCAGAAATGTAGCCCACAGGCAGTGCTGCAGTGAGACAAGGCATCACTTTGCCAGGTATGATGGCTTGGCATGTGATGGGAGAAGCTCTTGGCATCCTGCTGGGCTGATGCTTTCCCAGTCCCGTCAGTCGAAGTGGTCACTGGACACAAGCCATTTCTTGCTTGCATTTCCCACTATTTCCCTGCATTTCCCACTATTTCCCTGCATTTCCCACTGCTACAAGCTGGATGTTAGTTTGGTTTTCACATACCGTGTTTAGGAATGGGTGTGTGATGTCTCCTGACTGTCACCACATCTCTGAGCTCTCCCTGTGTGGCCCTGATGCTCCTCCTGCAGCTTCATTCCTGGGGCAGCCTGAGCCATCCTGGGAGAGACACACAGAGTCTCAGCTAAAATGGTCCAGAGCTGGTTCAGAACCTCTGACCTGTCTAATTTATTTATGGAAAAATAAATTTCTCCTCTTTCTGCATGAAAATTCAGTGTTTCTATGTGAAATTTAGACTGACTTTATCAGTAGCAAAGCTGAAATCCCCCAATATAAAGACAGCGAATTCTTAGTGTAAATCTGCAGCAATTTTTTTGACTTAAGCCACAGGAAAACCAGCAGAATTTAGCTTCTATATAGATTTTTTTTTTCCATATCAGAGAAGTACAGAAATAGATTTTAATTATTTTTAGAAGAGAAATGGTTACTATCAGAATTGATTGAAGTATTTGCTTTCTGGTAGGAGCAAGGAGTCTTTTGAGGTCTCTTAGGCAAACTTCAAAAACACCTAAAAGTTGCATGATCAAATTGTTTTCAATTATTCATTTGTTTTCAATATCTGAAGGTCATACAACAGGCTGGGTTGGGGAATGCAGCTGTCATTAAAAATTTACTTACTTTTTGTACTCCAATTAAACTTACAGATAATAGCAGATAAAAACAACCATGTGATTGCTTTCCTGATGAGGGCACTGATTTATTGATACTGGGCTTGGCTTCAGTGTACTTACACCAGGGATGAGTTTGTCTGCAAAGGTTTGCTTCCATTTTAGGAAGAAAAAAATTGACAGCTGCAAGAACAGCAGGATGTGATACTGTCCTTGGTGAGGATTTCTAGGCAGCAGGGCACACATCATGACGTGCCCCATTCCCTCTGAAGACGTGGTCAGCCAATGCTGGGATGTTAAATTAGGGATGCAGTCTCTTCCACTCCCTCTGCAGTCAGTGAAAAAGGGAGCAGAGCTGGGTCTCTGATGGGAATGGAGGAGCTGCCTTCAGGGTACAAACACTGAACTCGTGAATTTTCCCACAATAAAAGCCAGACCTTTCCCAAGAAATCACCCACCATTCAGTTTTCTAGACCTGGAGGTTGGTGTTTTAACAGTTCACTGGGCCATCAGTAGGACAAAGTTACAGAAATGGTGCTTTTGGAAATCCAGCCGTGGAATTTTGGCATTTGGACAAAACCTCCTTTTACAGAAGGAAGAGGAGATGCTGCAGTGAGTTGATGCATCCTGCACATATCCAACATATTGACTTGCAGGCCAGTGTAGTACCCAGGAGAACTGCAGAAGTAATTTGGATATGCAGCAGTAATGCAACGTTTTGCTTTATGTGATCTAAACAAGAAATGAGACCCAGCCTTGTACCCTGGCTTCTCCTGCCTGAGCCAGGGCTGAATTCACAGAGGATGTGCTCAGCTACAGCCACCTCAGGTGTTCCTCGACAGAAAACTGGACTGCTACACCAAAGCAAACTCTCCAGGAATGACTCATCCCTTATCACTGGTGATTAAACCTGAATTATGCTCAATATATGTGCAAAGGTCTGTGGACAAATAGAAAGAAACCCAAACGCAAAAAAACCCCAACCCGATAAAGATTGCACTTGGAAGCTACTGTAAAAGAAGATGTCACAGTTTATTAAGAAAGATCAAGAGGAGAGAGCTGTGTGTAGAAATAAAACAAGGAATTCATTCTTATGCTGATGTCTCAAGTGTCAGGATTTCCCAGAAAAACCCAGCAATTTTAAATGGAAATGGATCAGACCAAAGACAGCTTCACTTTTATGCCTAAGGCTCTCTTCTTCTATGTGGTTCTCCACCTCTTCTTGTGGTATTTTTTGTTTTGTCTCTCTCAAAACGATAGCTTATCAGTAATATTAGGGAGTGATCTTAAGCATTGGATCAAAGGGATCATTCCACTGTGAGATTTCTTGTCAGCGAGCTTCGACTTCTGCACAGCAGTTACCCCTCACCCACAGCCTCTGCTCTGAGAGGGAACTCAGCACCTGGAGGGGGGGTAAAGAAATCAAAAACAATAGATAATTTGGTAAGTATTCACTATAATGTGGGCATCTAGTTTGGTTAAGAATGCAAGAACTGATGAAAAATGTGCTTAGGACTGGTCACAGGAGAGGCAAATTATGGCAGGGATTATACAGATAACAAGGTCCCATTAATTCAGGAGGTCGGATCATTCTCACTGGCCTAAACTTTCATCCCCTTTTTAAGCTGCTACTCCAATGTGCTCTGTAGAAGCTTTGAATTTCATGAGACATCAAAGATGTTATCACCATGGTGCTCCCAGAAAGACTGATGGTACAGGCTTGCTGTCATCACACTGTCATCCTCCGAAAGTGGCTGGATTGCAATAAATTACAGCTCTGGTCTGACCGAGGAGAGGCTTGTATGTGCTCTTCTGAGGACAAACTCCTGCTATAAGCCTGTAAAATGACTAAGATGGATGAGGAGGGCTTAGATTTGTACTCATCTTTAGGTCCTCCTTATGCCTGTAAGCCTGACTGATACAACTACGTGCAATGAGTGAGAACATTGGGTCTAAATTATGAAAACAGCTGCAGCAGAAGGTGGCTCTTAAATCTTCCCTGGATGTCTGTGTGTAAGTGTGCATGTAGCAGTCAGCTCCATCTTCCTGCTCAGCATCCATGGGTGTCCTTCCAGGCAAAGCTTAGGGAATTATCTTCCTCAGATTTGAGTGGAATTTGGTGAGTAATTTCAGCCAAGCTCTGGTATAAGGTGAATTTCGTAAGGATTTAAAGTGCCTGCTAGTAAGTTTTTAACCAAGAAACAGTTTGTTATTTGCTACTTTTCATCAGTGCGTGAAGCACTGAGTGGAGCAATCAGCCATTTGGACTTTTTGATATATTTAATAAATGGCAGTGCCCAAGCTAAATATACTCATCCTGAGTTGTCATTTAAAGAATACCAGAGCAAGTGCTGTTGTAGCCATGAGGAAAACCTTCAACTGGTAGGAATAAAGGTCAAAGAAACATGAGCACTGAACAAAGAAGAGATCCGGACCACAGCTGAGATGAATTCTGGGGGAACATGGCTTTGAGATCTCTCCTAACCAGGACAATTGAATGCCCTCATGGAGTAGAGTCTGGGGAAGACTGCTGGGATTGCCTTTTCACTTTCATGGGATTATTTCTGTACCCAGCCTGTTTTCTGCATATCACTGCCTTGCAAGCTCACAGAGTCCGTGAGCCCCACTGAACTCAGGCTCCTTTGTCAGAGAGCTGCAGCTGGCACAAACCCAGTGCAGCATCCTGAAGCTCAGTGCAGGACTGGCCTGGGAAGGAGAGAAAGTGCTCAAGTTGGTTATCATACAGACATAAGCAAGAGAGGGTTAAGGATTCTCCCTGCGCAGTTAGAATTTTGCTATGGGCTTTCTGAAATAAAAATAACTTCTGGAATGTATTATTTCTCTTCTTTCTGCTGATAAGAATTGTAATAAGGGGGATATTTTGTTATCTGCAGAATGTTTAATTTCCCGTACAGACAGGATGTTACACTTTTGCATTTTTTCTTGGATATTCCCAGCAGCAGCCTGAGATCTAGATGCTTGCTGGTGTGGGAAAAAAAGATGAGCAGTTTTGGTTTTCCTCCACCGAATTTTAGTGAGGTGAAAAGTTAAAAACAGCCTTTAAGGAAAGGACAATTGTAAAGAGGGCAGCCTAGAAGCATAAGTGCTAGAAGCTAATTGAAAGGCACAATTACTTTTAAAGTCCCCTTTATCTTACTGCAGTGTCAACATTAGTGTAATTTTTTCCCTTTCTGGGAGGCAATGTCACACTAGGTTGATATTGGTGTGATTAGATAAATGTTACCCTTACATGTGCACCGCCTCAGAGGCTTGTGTGCGTACGTTTTTAATGACTGAGCTTTCCTTCCTATTAGAAAATATCCTTTTGCACCTTAGCTAACGTAAAAGGACACAACAAAAGTATCCCATGCTGGGAAGTGCAGTTAAAAGTGTTCAGAAAGCTGGAATTTATCAGAATGAGCAGATCTAAATGGGGAGTGGGGCTGGTGCAAGGGAAAAGCTTTTCAATAGAAAAATGGGAAAACCTTTTTCCATAGTAAAATGGAAAAACATTCCGCTGGAAAAAATGCAGACTCGGTTTTAATTAGTGAACTGTAAAATTTCCCAGAATTTCTGGGTGGTATCAGATTTCAATTTTTTGGCCTCAATATTTCAAGTAGGTATGAATTTGCTCATGGAAGAACTTTCCCTGAGTTCAGCAGCAGCAGATCTTCTGCAGAGGGGATCCTTTCCTCGGGGTCATGCGTGGGAGCCCCATCCAAACCCAAAGCAATCAAATCCAAGCCACTTATTCACAGGTACAGGGTAGCACTAGGAGGCGAACATTATTAAACTAAGCAACAAAATTTCTTCTTCCAGTCCTTCCCCACATATTCCTTGCTCGTACATCCAGAATAACTCCGTTCTCACGTGAAAGAGAACAGGAATCTGAGAAGCTGATACCGAGTTTCAAAGTATTTTTTTTTTTTGCTGCTATCGTGGTTGTCTAGTTACTGTTTCAACAGGAAGGTGTTTAATCAACGCGAAAGGCAAAGAAACGAGCTGGTGATTTCCAGAAGGAGAAAATGTCGGGCTGATTACAGTGTTTCTTTCTCAGGATGGAGTAGACAATACAAAGCGTGTGATAACACGCTCAAAGATATGCCTCAGATCCCCAGCAGCAGCAGCCCTGTGAATGAGTGGCACATTTCCTATCACGGCTTTCGCAGTCCGAGGCTGATAAGGAATGTCTGGTGCAGCAGAGCGTGTTTGTGCGAGATCCTTGGATATACCTTTGGAAAACCTCAGTCTTCTCTCAGGCAACAAAAACATGAGGAGTTCACAGAGACGGAGAAGTTCCCTCTGAATTTTTAGCTTGTAAACTTGCTGGTCTATTTACTTTTATTTTTAATATTGGATAATTGTATTCTCCAGCTCAGATGACGGCAGGAGGACGGGAAGAAAGGGGATATTTCCCTTAAGTTTTGAGCCAGAGAAGTGAAATGTTTGGTCTCCAAGCTGGTACAATGTCTTTTTTGTGCTTTAAAATTTGATTGACACTGGCAAAAGGGACATATTATGCACATAGCACATGTAGCCCTTCATATCCTGCTCGATGTGTGAGCTGAAGTCGTTAATCTCACGCATTTCCTATGCTCAGCACTGTGTGCCAAGATGATCAGAAATAGCCAGGGATTTGGGATGCCTCAGCTACTGGGTGTCCAGCTGAAGAAACTTCTAAAGGTCTTGGTTTTCAGAAAGCTTTGAATATCAGTCCTCTGAAATCTGGCTTGTAAAATTTCTGTTAGCAAATGACTGGACCCAGTCCTTGGAGGTCTTTGTGGAGCAGACACTTTCATAGTTGCAGGTTGGGTTTGGTGGAGCATCACTGGCATTCTCAGATGCTCTTCCAGAGTCATGCTCATGAAGGCAGAGGGGCTGGGCTCCAAATATTACCTGGTGTACGGTGATGCTTTAGTTTTCCTTGGAATTGTACTTGGCTGGAATGGGGAAAGGGCATAATTTCCCCTTGAGATAAAATCTGTGGTTGTTAAATGTAAAACAAGGAAAAAAAGTACCTTCCTGAGATATCCCAGCCTTATCTTCAGTGGATTGGCAACAGTCTGCCAAAGCTGTGATTGACCTTCATGCTCTGAGGTTTAGAGACAGAGGAGTGATGTCTCTGCTGTATATTAAATTTGCAGACACCAAGTTTAATAGAAACGTCTAATTCATCTTTTTCTAACTGGTGTTAGAAACTGGTGTTCTCCAGCATCATCTCCTATCCTATATCCTATCCTATCCTATCCTATCCTATCCTAATCTCCTATCCTATCCTATCCTATCCTATCATCCTATCCTATCCTATCCTATCCTATCCTATCCTATCCTATCCTATCCTATCCTATCCTATCCTATCCTATCCTATCCTATCCATCTCCTATCCTATCCTACCCTATCCTATCCTATCCTATCCTATCCTATCCTATCCTATCCTATCCTATCCTATCCTATCCTACCCTACCCTATCCTATCCTATCCTATCCTATCCTATCCTATCCTATCCTATCCTATCCTATCCTATCCTATCCCTGTACTCCTCTCTACAGCCTCCCAGCAGCTTCTAGAAGCGTTGGTTGGACACGTTTCATAGGTGAACTCAAAGGTTAAAAACACCAGAGAATAAACAATACGAGGAGCAGAACCGGCGTGAACCAGCTTGCCTCAGTGGTACAAAGCTGAATAATACCTGGGTAAACACAGCAGAAGTGGTTATTGACAACCCAGCCCCTCAAGAACAGTGACTGCTGAAATTTTGGGGCCTGCCAGAGTCCAGCAGTGCCTGATATGATGAACCACATGTGTTTGAGAGTGAAGACGTGGGGAGAGATATAAATTACATCCCGGATGTTGCAGTGTCCCCCAGCTCACACCTCTGTTATCTGCAGCACTGTGTGCATAGCATACAGTTACACACACTTAATCTGGGGAATAAATATGTCAAGGGACAGCCAGTTTTCATCTCTCTGCTTCTAATGCTTCCTTCATTCTTTTAAAAGGAGAATAATGCAAAATAATAACAATAAAATCTTCTCTTCAGGATGTTTGCAGCCAGTTTGGCAGGTTCAAAAGATAATCCTTCACACCTTTTGGCTTTAAATAAATCACCTTTTGTGTAGAGAAAAAGGCAGCCTAGCCTCTTTTTCTGCTTTGAGAAACCAACCCTCTGCAACACCTCCCAGCGATGTAAATGCCGTGGCCATGCTGAAAACACATTTCTCAGCTGGGCTGGGGGACAACATGTTTCTTTCCATCTCAAGGACCGAGGGAATAAGGTTTGTTCATTCTGCATGATCTCAAGTAACCAAATTCTTTACCCTTTGCAAACCTTTAGTGAAGGCAGAGCAAGGATGCTTGCTCATGGCAACAAGCGCTGCTGGGTTTGCTTACAGAGTTGTGCAGTTTGCCTTCATGAGCTCATATAACATGGAGGCCTTGGATTTTTCCTTTCCATATTCTGTTTCCAGACTTTCCACTGTCCTCCTGCCCCTGAAAGCTGCCTTGCAGGTAGGGTTACCCATGGAAGTTAAGGGTGCTCGTTACCTCAGGCTGGGCACCCACAGTCGGGAGCAATTCCTGCTGTGAATGTTGAATGTGCAACAGGAGCTGGGTCCTGAGCCTCATGGAGAGCCTGGAGTCCTCTCCCTGCAATAGGGATGCCTTGGGGGAAAAATCTGAAATGTTAGACGTCCCTGCAGGTATTTAAAGGAAGTGTAGACACGTCTTAGGGACTTCTTTAGTGGTGGGCTTGGCAGTGCCAGGTTAAGAGTTGGACTCAGTGATCTTAAGGGTCTTTTCCAACCCTACTGATCATGATAATGAAAGATGCAGAGGAATCACATGCATTTCTCAGGGAATAACACCTGTTGGTTTGTTTGGGGTTTTTTATCCTCTTTCCCTGTCTTCCATGGGAAAAAGCAAGATGCTTTTGTACTTAAAACAGCAAATTTTTGGTGTTTTGTGACGATGACAGTCACAATTCTGAATAAGTGTCTTGGTAGGGAGAAGTAGGAAGATGGGAGAAGGCTCTGTCTTGGTCCAGCTGGGGTTTCTGAAAGATGATTTCGTGACCTCCCCTGTGCCAAAATCAGCCAAAAGAACAAGTTGTTTATGCTTTATGCAGACCATATGCCACTGATTTTTTTTCTCTGAAACAGCCAAAATATTCCACTGGCTAGATGGAAGAGTGTGGATAATACATTTTACCAACACCAATGCTTCATGTCTAGAGTAAAGCATAGATGCCTTTGAAAGCAATTCCTCTAAAGATTTATTTTAACTTGCTTTTACTCCCTGCTTGATTTTTGGCTCAGGCCTGCACTGAATCACAATTGATTCTGCTTTTAAACATAGTATCAGATATTTTAGTCTTCCACCAAAATGAAAAAGAATTTCTTCCTCTTAAAAAATTAGGTATTTATGCTCCTGCTCTTGTGCGAATTCATGTCTGCTTCCTTCCAATTCCTCACTTCTGGCCAGCTGCAATTCACTTTCTCGGCTGAGATGTGTGGAAGGGAAGCTCTTCAGTGAGACATTTTTAAACAGTTGTTTGCAAGCCCACTGTTAAACGCTCTTCTTCCTCCTGCTGCTGAGCGTGTCCTGCAGAGCTGTGTCCCCTTTCAGGGCTCGGCCGTGGCAGTGTGGCTGCAAATCTCATCTTCTCGCCCGCCTAGGGGCTAAACCATTTGACCTGTGACCTTCAGCTGATCCAAAACCTCCATCAATCCTTCTGCAAAGTTTCACTGGAATCAGGGCTTCCAAATGACCCTTTGCACAGTTCCTAAAAGGAAAAGAAAAAAAGACAATAACCCGCTCAAAAAACCACCCCCAGCCCTGTGCTGTTTTCTGTTGTTTTAGCAGAAATCAAACATAAGTCATAAAAACACAGGCAAGAAAAATAGAGCATGCTGGCTGCCAGAAAAACAAATCGTAGCAGAACATAGAGGGGCCTCTCACAGGGAGGAGGCAGGGAAGAAACACCTGTGATTTCCATTGAAAATCCCCTGATATCTGCATTCCCCCTGTTCTGCTCCAATGAAAGTTCTCGTTGCTCTATCTCTGACCCCGGGGCAAGGTCCCGATGCAGAGAGGTCCCTCCTTGCTGGGCTGCTCGGGCCAGTGAATCACAGCTGAGGAGCACAGAGAGTGCCTGCCAACTGTCCTCATGTCATTGCTATGGTTATCTCAAAGTGCTCTGCAGATGTTTGCCTGCTTGAAAAACAAAAGGAGGGAAAGAAGGAGCAGAGAGAGAGGAAGATAAAAACAAAGCCTTAAATTTTCCCTCCCGACGGTTACACCACAACTGCTAAAAACCTTGGATGGAGGCAGAGCTGAAGCTGCTGATTTGGGTTTGGACTGTGATGGTCCCTCGAGGCTCTGGTGGAAGACACCCAGATGGCCCCGCTGTGCCCACAGGGACATGCCGAGCACATCCAGTGACAAGTGAGCAGGGGTGGTGCCCAGGACATGTGCACAGCTCTTAGACAGGCTCGCTTCTGCTTTGGCCCTTCCCGGAGCAGAGGGACATTCCCAGGAGCTGTGTTCAGCCCTGTGACATCCCCTCCACGCTAGCTTATAGATGTCCTTGCATAGAATTTTCCTAAAACTCCCTTATTATACGGTCAACTTGGGGCACTGAAATCAGTTAGGCACAACTGAAATAGGCACTTTGGCTCATTTTGGGCACAAATCCTCCTGGAAGCTCTCAAAAGTCAGGCTTTGGTGTTAGAAAGTGTAGCTGTATCAGAGCAGCTCCTCACTGGATGAAGAGCCAACACAGCTGCACTGCCTCCAGGACCCCTCCTGCACTGCTGTGCAGTGCAGACCTGGCCATGGGGTAATCACAGCCCTGAGCTTTAGGACACAAACATCCAGTTTTCAGCACTAAGTCACATAACCCCACCTGTGGATGGTGTTGCCTGTTAATGTCCCACTGTGCTCCTGACTATTTTCCCCAAATGCTCCTTAACCAGCATGCACAGGGACAGTGGGACTTGGAGAAGATATCTGAGACATTACAGAGACCTGAATGCGGTGTTTAAACATTTTTTTGTGGTTGTTTAATATTTTTTTCAGACTTGGTTTTTACAGGAGGCAGGAAGATAACTGATGGGAGAGAAAGGTGCTTTGGGTGTAATTTGGATGAACAGGAGGACATCAAACAGGCTCTCAAGGAGCTCCTTTGCATTAGAACTGCTGCAGCATGTGCACTGGTATGTCTAAATGCCACACAGGGATGTTATAGGGGTGTCCAGCTCTCCCGGAATCAACAGGAGAATTTTTCCATCAACTTACACAAGCTCTGGGTCAGGTTAGAAATGAGTGTGCATGACCTCAGCAGCAGCACCAGCCTGCAGGGCTTGGGTGTGTTACACAGGACATGAACCACTGTGTGGTGGAGAGGCTGTCCCAAAAGCACACAAACAGAGAAACAGCCCCGGGAGAAAGCTCCCTCTGTTATTCCATGGGTGGTAGGTTCAAGCGCACAGTGTTTTCAAGAACATTTTCTGAGGCTGGGGTGGCTAAATGTAGTTTCAAAACAGTGCAATTTCCTTTGCAGAATGGGGTGAAGAATCCTTATCAGGGAAGCAGAGCCCAACTCAGAGCTGAATTGAAAATAGTCTTGCTATAAAAAGCATCATTGCCTCTCTGAAACATAAGCCCAGGCACATAAAGGGCTCAATTCAGCAATATATGTGACCTGGGGTCTCCAAATTGTTTGCCTTGCTGTAGGACAGGAAGAGAGCCACGGCTTGAAACAATTTGACCAGCCTTTTTCTGGAGCTGCCTGACTTACCTTCAGCAGGGCAAAAGAGGGAGCTCACGCTAAAGGAGACAACGAGCTCTGCAACAGATCACAGAATCCTTCAGGGTGGAAAAGACCTCTAAGATCATCGAGTCCAACCATTCCCCCAGCACTGCCACCATCACCACTAAACCACGTCCCCCAAGGCCACATCTACACATCTCTTAAATCCCTCGAGGAATGGTGACTGCACCACTTCCCTGGGCAGCCTGTTCCAATGCTTACAACCCTTTCAGTGAACATTTTCCTAACATCTCATCTAAACCCCCCCAGTGCAATTTGAGGCCATTTCTTCTTGTCCTGTTGCAGATAAAACTTTCTTCCCAGGACAAGGAAGATCCCGAGAGTTCTGGCATGTGAAACTCACCAGATCTCATCAGATCTACCTGAGCATTCCCACAGCAGAGCGGGGGTTCCATTGAAACAAGTTTTAACACCAAAGGCTGCGTGAAAAAATGCCTATTTTATTAGAAGTGCTTGATTTGGGGTAGTCTTTGAAGTTTATGAACTCATTGAAGATGCTCACTAGTGTTGTTACTTCCTCCTTTCCTTCTCTTATCATTCTCCCTCTATGTGAAAAACACCAACAAGCACAAACAACCCAGATAACGGGAAGAAGTGGGCTTCAGGCAAGAGGAGAAATCAGGAAACATTTTGGAAAGCACTTCAGTAAACATTGGCTAAAACTCTGAGGAAGTGGGTTTCTTCACATCTTGGAGTGGAGGATACACTCTGATGCAGTCTGTGATTTGAAATCCCATTTCTTGCACACACCATATCCTTCTCCCATTTTAGAGAGCTGTGGAGCTTTTTGGAGCACACATGTGGAGCTGTGGCTTTGCAAACAGGTCCCAGGCACGTGCTGAGCTGCTCTTTTGCCCCTGATGTTTGCATGTCCCTTGTGCAGCCTCTGTCCATTCTCCCTCCTGGGCATTGCTCAGGCTCAGCTGTGACAAAGTGATGTGCTGGGGGACCTCTCCTGGGTGGCACTGGAGCCAGGACACCTGCTCCATTTCCAGATTCCAATTTCGTTTTGGGGGTTTTCTCAGTGCTACAGGGTTTGACATCTTCATATCCAAGACAGATTAAAAATGCGCCTGTGCCGACATAAAAAGAGGAAAAAATACTTGAATCAGCACCAAAAGCTGCATGTCCTGGTAATAACTCTGGGAAGATGATGTTTTAAGGAGAGCTGTCTCTGTGGTCAGGGTAATGCTTGTGCTTCCAGGGCCAGCCAGCATGGCCTGTCTCTGGAGCTTGCAGAGGTTTGGTGCAGCCAGGGCTCCCCAGCCTGTGGGTCTGCACTCAGGCTAATATTACTCACAGCTGGCCACTTCAGGTTGGTTCTCCATCTGAGGAGATCACTGTCCAAAGAGGGATAAAGGGCTCCTTTCTTCTGGGTAACATCTGAAATCACAGCCTGAACTCTGGTAACAGGACACTGGTGGCTTCAGTTCTGCCGATAAGGGGGAATGCTTCTTTCCCTTGTTGCTGTTAATCCTGGGAGTGGAGATCAGTTGCAGTGCAGGTGTCTGATTTTCATTAAAATTGCAAATTGGACTGAATGCTTGATCAGATAACAAAGACGTCATTGAAACCATGTGTCTTCCTTCAGCAGCAGAACAGGACAAGACAAAGAATTTCCCAGTGTGTGTCCACTTGTGCATATTTACTGCAGAGAGAGAGTCTTAATACTTTGGTCATGGGTGAATAAATAACTTCTAAGAAATGCCAACCCTATCAAACTTGCTGCAGCTTTGGAACAGCTTTAGAGTTGAATAGAAGAACTACAGTATTAGCCCTTTGGGGAAAATGCAGGCTGCTCTCAAAGGAAATCAATTAACTGTTGCATCTCTTTGGTCCCAGTTCACTGGATCTTTCCTTTTTATCAAAGCACTTAAGTGTTTTCTTAGCTTTAAGCATGAGCTTAAGTGCTTTGGTGAACAAAGATGGACTTTCACACATGGTCCTCTCCAGAATCACGACCGTGTGTTTTTTACTATGGGAAAGAGAACGAGTTCGATAGAGAGGTTCAAACACTCATTTTGCCTGGGAATCACTTGCAACAAATTCATCTGGATTAGGAAAGAGTGGGGGCTGATGGCATCTACACGATGTTTGGAAAGAAAGTTCCTCATGCAATGTCCTCCTGGCAGCTAAACAAAGTGATTTTGAAGTAAGAAAACACACAAACACTGTGTTTCCTACAACAACATCTCCTGACAGATGCCGCTGCGTTTATGTCTTAATTATGTCTTGTTTTAGATCATTGTCCTCTTTCTTCCTCTTTGTGGCAAATACCCTTGGACTTCCCTTAGCAATGATGAAGGGAGCAGCTAAAGAAAGGTTCATCCAACCCAAATTGTTAGCTAGCAGGTGTCTAGAATAATCCTTTAAACACCCCAGAAACCAGGATCAATGGGAAAGGTGCTGAGCTGTGCCTACACATGGTCAAGCACTTATGTTTAAACTCTGTGAGACAGGGAGTTTTCAGCTGTGACCCATCTGGCTGGTGTTTGCAGAGCTTCTGAAGAAGTTTTATTGAAAATGGAACATGTTAAATGGGTACTTGGCATCAGAGGAACCCTAAATGATCTTCTCTTGGCTGTCAGTAGGGTTAGATACAGCCACAAGAGTTTAGGGGTGAAAGAAATTCTGCTCCTGGTGCAGCAGAGCAATGATATCTCAGGTTAAGAACTTCTTATTTGGAGGCTCTTTACCAAGTCTGTTCTGCTGCATGGTAATGTTGCAGGAGGGATTCCTCAAGGAGTTCGACAGGTCATAGCTTGAGAGGGAAAATAATTCTTGGCTTTTACAATGAGACAGTAATGAGAAGTTCCTCACGTTCTGCATGCACAGTGAACGACTCAGCTTTGAAAATGTAACTTGCTGTTCTGGTGTCCTTGAGTAAAGCCTGCTCAGCCATGGCTGTCCCCAGCAAGTCCCATCCCATTTTTGGGGCAGTTTGCTTTGCTCTGGGTGAAGGACACAATGCGGACATTGCTCTGGCCATGGGGACAGTCATGCAGGGACACCTGGCTGTGCTGAGCCCAGGCAGCTGTACCTTGGGACACTCTGGGTGCTGGTAAAACGGGCAAATTCAGATAAACTGCTACCCAGAGAAAAAGCAGAACTCCCTACCCCCAAATGCTGTGAAAAGCCTATGAAGGCTGTGAAACAATTTGTTTTCTGAAGAGCGGGTATTATATAAACTTCACAGAAACATGCAAGGAATTCCTTTGGGACTAGGACACACAATACAGACACACAAACAGATTGCTCTGACAGCTTCCCATGCAATGAGCACTCAGTATTTACTGGTCACTTTCATCCCTGGGTAAATGGGAGATAATTTGAAAATATTTTCATTCCTCTCAGAGCATCACTTGGGATATCTGTAGAATCACTCAGCGTCATGATTCCAAGAAATCTGCCAGGATTGTGTTCTGAAGTTTGCTTTGGATATAAAAGGACTCAAAAGGCCATAGATTATCCCAGGACATATCAAAACATGCATTAAAAATTTCCACGTTCCTGAACTTGTGGTAAAAGTCAGCCACATTCGGTCAGTTCTGTTCAAGTTTAAACTCAAGGGACCTTCTCTCTGCTTGCCAGTGTGTCAGTGCCTTGAGGGGAGGTGGAAACTGCTCGCTGGACTCTGCCCTGTCCTATCAGAGGAGAAGCAAGTGCTGGGACAGGCAGGGAAAGCATTTGGGCTACAAAGCGTGAGAAACTGCTGGCCCAAAACAGGTCTGTGTAGAGTTACAGCGTTAATTAGTGCAGAGGAGCAGCTAACTGGGCATTTATAACCTTCTCTCATGGCAGTGGAAATCTGGCAGGAAATTGCTCGGTGTGTGGCTGTCAGACGTGCCGTGAGCCCAGCCCGGGGCTGTGCTGCAGCAGGTGGTTTTTAAGGACAGCAGCCGTCCAGAAGCTTTGGGAAGCAGCTGCTGTTGTCACTATGGGGAAAATGCAGTTTGCTCCAGCTCTGCTTTGCTGTTGCCTAAAGGGATGAACACTGCAGGGAGCCAACACCCCCATCCTCACCTTTTGCTTTAACTTAAAGGATTTCCAGCCTCCTCCACGTGCAGAACATCACCAAAGGACACTGCTGGTTCCCTCGGTGCCACCTTCTTACCGCCTCTTATATCAGCAGCAACCTGTGGTCAGCAGTGAGGTGAAGGTGATGCAGGGTGGCACGCTGGCATGGGGACACTCCTGTTGTGCCAAGCTGGTGTCAGAGGATGCAGCATAGAAATGGATGTCACAGCTGATCACTCATGGAATCGCATCAGGAAACCCTGCCCACGTCTGTTTGAGACCTAAGCCCTGCCCATTCCTCTGTTTCAAACCTGGTATCAGTGGATCATTTCTAATCACAGCAGGATGGTGTCAAGAAGCAGCTGAAATCATCACTGGGCAGGAGGTTACAAGCAACAGCCACAAGATCAGCAGGAAGCCCTTGGCCAAAACGATCTCATAAAGAGAAGTGGGCCAGAAGGGCAACATCAGCGACCCTGCGATTGTGTGGGGTTTTATCAGTTTAAATAATCTTATCTGGCAACTCTGTTCTAAACAAAAGCTGAGGTTTCATGGCCATCCTCAACGCTTTTGCCTCTGCTACAGTGGCAAGTTGTATTTCGGGGGGCCAGTAATGGAAAACAGATGTTTAAATGTGTACAACAAGAAGCAAAAAAGCAAATACAGCAAGCACAGTCTGACACGAGCAGGATGGTATCTCTGAATTGACAAAATGAGACCCATGTTAATGAAACACAGGATTAAATAAGCTGCTATTTTCTAACTGTTGTGCCAAGCTGCTTTTGTGACAATAACATTTCAGGCCTTGTAATATATCCGCATCAGAACTTTGTTTTAGCAGAGCCCACTCCTAGTTCATACAGGGATAAACTTCTGTCCAAATGGTGTAGCAGGAAAGGGCTACGCTGCCAGGAAGACAATGCAAGATTAATTATTTGCCCAGCATACTGCTGCCAGGCTACGAAAAATGCTTCTAAGTATTCTTTTAATTAAGAAGAGATACTTCCACTGAGTAATGAGGAGACCTACTTTGAAATCAAGAGAGATTACAGTATTTCAAAATCAGTCTCCAATCCAAGTTGGATTTCTGAAACGTGTCTGTTCAGGAAGTTTTGTTAGTAGTGTCAAAATATTATGCCAGTGAAAATATGTCTCCTACAATATTTAAGCCTTCAATGAACATATGTAAATTATTACCATGGAAAATAATCCAGTTGAATAATGTTTCTTTTCCTTTAAACATCAAAACAGCCTCCTGAAGTACATTACTTTGGACATGCTTCATTTTTTTCATAGAAAACTAATTTTTTTATTTTTTTTTACACCAACAGTAGTAGTATGTGCGAGTTTCAGTTTTATTTCTCTTCATCAAAGGCATGTGATGCAAAACATGAAAAGAAATGATTTCATAAAATTGTTTTTATGGCATGCACTTAAACATGCAGAACTACAGTGAGATGGGTCAAAAAAAATTGGAATTGCTCTGTTTAAAATGATAAAGATCGTCTTGTCCCTTTTCAGCGTGTCTCCCTGTTATTCTTGGATGAGGAATAAACAGTCTCAGAGTAAATGTTGCGTTGAAATCCATTGAGAAAAAAAATTAAACTTTTATATTATTTGCTGGGAAAAATGATGATTCTGCGAGCTGACATTAAGGGACAGATTTTCAACATTATTCACCCATTGAAAATAGCTCCTATTGTTCCCAAGTTCAAAAGCCTCTCTGGTTATTGCAACTTTGTCCTAAATATGTAGCTGAACAGTTGGGCTCAGACTCCTAAAATTCAGCTGCACATACATGACTTCCTGTGCAGTCTCTGCCCAGTGCATGCAGGGATGCTGCTCCCACCCTCCAGCGATGCCACAGACATTGAGTTTGTACTCGCATTTCCCAGGAGTGTGGGTTTGGCTGCAGTGGGAACCTCTTTTCCTCACTCAAAGCAGGACCTTGGCATTTTACCATGCTCCTGATGAGTGCATGAAGAGAAATGCGGCTGTTTTGTCAGATCAGCCAGTGGTAGATGTAATTGTTGCTTTTGGGCTTACCAGGAGATGAAAGGTCTCCTTTAGGTTGAGGGATGTTGTGTGGTTTGAGTGCTTGGCCTTCCCACTGGGTCTTTCTGGGGAGATCCTTCCCCCCAGGCCTCATTTCATCTCCTGCTCCGTGTCCGCATAGGCCAGGCCCCAGTTTCACCACAGGGAAGTTGCTCTGGGATTGCAGCCTTCACTGAGACAGCACAAGCTGTGATGAGCCAAGAGGCTGCGTCCCCAAAGAGGAGCAAAACCCACTCCCCAGCGTGGGGCTGGAGGGCTGGAAGAGCCCCCGGCCTGCCTGGAAGGACGCGCGGGAGGCGGCGAGCGCTGCGGCTGCGGCCAGCGATCCTCGGGCCCCGCTAAAATTTCACACACGATTTCTCTGTGAAACTGCAGCAAGATAAACAAGATTTGGTACGATTTTAAACACAACACTGGTTATATTATTTGGGAACAAAACAGTTGCATAACCCTGTAGAAAACAGCACAGCTGTTCGTGCCGGACAGCGTGCCAAGAGCTGCGCTCTGCTCCCTGCCAGAGGTGCGCGCCTCGGCTGGGCTTCCTTCCCCTGTCCTGCATGGTGACACTCGCTCCCAGCCCCAGGGCTCCACGGTAGATCCACCAGCCCCTCCTCCCTGGTGTCAGGAGTGACCAAAGGAGCGGATCCCCGGAGCCGCAGAGCCCCGCTCCGCGCTGCCCCCGCCTCCCTGCGCGCTCCCTGTGCGCTGCGTGTGCGCAGCATGACAATCGCATTTGCTGTGAGATTAGGGCAGTGTAATCTCATTAACGATGACAAGCTCCGCTGGGTCGCTCTGCAGCTCGCTGCATATCCCTCCACACACATACACACACACACACACACAGGGCTTTGATGAACAGCTACAGCAGCGCTAATGCTCCTGCCAGCTCTGCGGCACTGCAGGGAGAGGCACTGGATGGAGCTGGGCATCAGCGCAATGCCACAGCAGTGAAACCTCCCTGTGTGTGCTGGGATGGTTGATCAGAGCTAGATCTGGTCCAGCTCCCGATGAGCTGTCACTGGGATGGGTTAACCCCCACCTTGAGTGATGCCTGTGGTCCGCACAGACCCCAGACTGAATTCACCAGGGCTGCTCTGCAATGTGACAGCCTGCATGGGGAGGATGGGTGACTGGGGACTGTCCCAGTCCTAGACAGACACTGTCAAAGCTCTCCTGTTCGCTTATCTCAAAGGGGACTTCCTACCGTTAATGCCTGAGTCTGTGTGCAAAACACTGCCCAAAATATCCCACATGACATGATAACATATCATAACATAACATATTTATAACATAACATATTCCTGTTATTTTCTTTGCCTGTTATTTCTATGTGCTAAACTTAAAAAGGCGAACAGCTAATTTGCATATGCAAAATGGAAGTTAATATGCTAATGATTGCCTGCAAATAGTGCAGGCACTGATAATTAAAGGAAAATGCTTGAGAAGGAAAACCAGGACCCAAACCATGTGGCAGGTATTACAGGCGAACAACTGTCTCAGTGACAACAAAAAGAGAAAACTAAACCTACAAGTTTTCTGGGAGTTCAATTTTATTCACATTCCCTCCCTGGGCATTAGATGGAAATCCTTCTTTACTGAAAAACTGTGAGCTGGGCTGTGCATCCCCCCGTGTGCTGCCATGCCCATCCTATTTCCATGAGCCCCACTAATCTCACCTCGGGTACAATCCTCGCTCAGCCATTTCAGGACAGGTCATGGATGCCCCCACATAGAAAAGAAAAAGCAAAGAGGACAGTTTCTGTGTGCTGATGCTCTGCCTTATTTCTTCTCAGAAAAGTTGCTCAAATACTTCCCTGAAATGCAAAATATTTTGGAAGCTAAAGATAGTTCGGGCAGAAAAGCAGACATCTAACTGACACTGAGCAAATAAATACAAGTTATGAAGAATTCTTAGTGAAAATAAAACCCGGGAGGAACGGAGCTTGTAACTGAAAACAGGGCAGGAGGCTGGGATGATGGCAGGCTCCACTGATAACCATTGGCTCCATCCACAACATCCAAGCTGGGGCTGGAGATTCCACAACAGAACCAGAGCAGTCCACCCTTCCTGTTAATGCCAAAAAAACCATGCTGCGGGTGAAGGGAGCTGCAGCACTGTCAGATGGTGTCGCTTGTGAGTGGTGCTGGTGGCTTCCAGCGAGCCGTGTGTGTGGTCTGGGGTCCGTAGGAGTACCTGAACATTATTGGACATGAAGGCTGCAGCTGGGTGTGTAAATGCAGTGCCACAAAAAGAGACCAGAAGAGGACTGAGAAAGACACCAATGGCTGAGGAATGGTTTTGCAGAGAGAGCATCCTCTTGTCTGGTGTTTCAGTTGTGAGGTAGTTTGGTCTGGTGGGCTGAAGCTTTATTCTTTCATGGGATCAGTGCTTGGTTCCCCACCATTAGGCTGATTTCCTTGGCTCAAGGGGGTCAAAAGCACTGGCTGTTGTTTGCAGGGATATGTTCATGATAGTGCCAACATAAAAGCCTGTTTCCATGCACGGTGCAGCCACGGCAGTTTCCTCTCCTTGATGCTGGGGCACTGAGCTGAGCCCAGCTGCTCCCCTGGTACAGGCTCTGCCCAGCACACACAGCCTCTGTCCCAGGGAGGAAGGGCTCCTTTTCACAAAGAACTGATGAAATGATGTAAAAGACTGGCAAAAACAGAGGAGAAAAATTCTCAACTACTTAACACTTCCGATAGCTGCTGTTGTTTTTATTTCCTGGGGCTGAACCAGGGCTATTTTGCAGAGTGGGAGTAAATCCCATATTGAAATACCACAATGAATATTAGCTATTAGTAATGCCTCGATAGAAACACAAGATACAACCACAGTGATCAAGAGGGATATGCCAGAGATGATTTCACTGTTCCAGAAGCTAATGAGCTTGTTAGAGGAAGGCACTATTATTAGCTCCTGCAGATCCTTGCAGCCTGCCTGCTCAATAAACTGCTGCTCGAGGGGCTTGGTTTGCAGAGTGGTTTATTGCAGAGCATGAGCCCATGTGGTTTCCATCCTGTGACAGCATCCTGCAAAGCCCATGCTGGTGTCCCTGGGGGTGTCAGCTGTGATGTGAGCCGTGCTGCAGTCTCCCCAGACACCTTCATGCACCTGCTTAATCTCCTCGGGCTTCATCCTTCTGCACCTTTCACCTGGAAGGGATGGGGGCTGTGTTCAGCTACTCCCGTGGGAAGATGTTGAGAAAAACCTACTGCAGTGGTTGAATTCCTGAGGCAACCCTGGGCTGCTGTTTAACAGGGCCATGGCTGCAGCTTTAATCCAGACCCTACAGGTTCCTCACTTGACACTGGGGTAAGCAGTGAGTGAGTCCTAGGCCATACCAGAGTCATGCTGGTGATCTGCACGTTGGGGAAGTCCATATGGGCCAGCACAGAATCATAGAATATTTAAACCTGGAGAAGAACTCTCAGATTATTGAGTCCAATCATTAACCCAACACTGCCAAACCCACCACTAAACCATGTCCCTAAGCATCTACCTGCTATTTGAACACTTCCAGGGATGGTGATTCTACCTCTTCCCTGGGCAGCCTGTTCCAATGCCTGACCACACTTTCAGTGAAGAAATATTTCCGAATATCCAGTTTAAACCTCTCCTGGTGCAACTTGAGGCCGTTTCCTCTTGTCCTACCTTGTTAGCTGGAAGAAAAGACTGACCCTCACAACCTTTCAGGGAGTTGTAGGGCAGTGCCATATGAGGAACAAGCTCAGCTGACAGGCACCGCTGTCACTGCTCCTTCTGCAATCTCTGACCATGTTTGATTTCAGGGGAATGTACATAATGGCTCGACTCGACTTGAAAGCCCTTGGATGTGATCCTGCTCCTCGTCTGGACAAGGCAGGTTGGTTTTTCTTAATGCAGCCAATGCTTCTGGGCAGGGCAGAGAGGGAAATGAGATCAAAGTTCAGCCGAAGCCTTTCAAAGGGAAGCAGCAGAGTAACTTTTGATTGGGCTCTTAACTAAAGCTGCACAGCCACCCTTTGAAAGTGCCTGGACCCAGTATAAACCTTGCATTATGCATGGGAAACACCCAGAGCAAATGCTTTTATCATCTAGAGCAATCAGGGCTGGCTATTAGCTGAACACAGCATTAAGAGGACAAAAATCGGGCCTGTTGATGCTGCTGAGAGAGGTTATGAGGTGCAATGAGTTTTCCACTCCAAAAAACAAGACTGGAGTAGGAACAGGGGCAGCAGAGATGAAATGGGATCTCCAGAGAGGGCTGAACTCACAGCCCATCAGGTCTGGCTCAGTTATCCCCAGCACTGTCAGGGCATGCACATCCTGAGGCTGCTGCTGCCTCACTTCTGCAAGCAGCTTTGAAAGCAAATCTGTGGTGCCCACACCAGCCTGGCAGTCTCACTTTGTGCCTTGATATGGCCCATACAGCAAAGTCTGAGCATCCCTGTGTGTAGCAGAGGATACTTCCAGCCTTGCCAGGTCAAATAGTTTGTGTGAAACCATTTGGCAGCAAAGGGAGCTGCAGCAGCTCTCAAGGTTATGGGAACCAGGAGAGGAGGCTGAGATTTTAGGGTGAAATTGCGGACCTCTGGAGGCTCTTCTTGGCCCTGCTACAGACTTTCTGCATGACATTAGCTCTACTTTGTGGGTTTTTTTTTTTTTTTTGGGTAAAGAAATGATTTTCATTTGCTGGCGATGAGGTCCTTCATCTTTTCTGGTCTGGGTTCTCTCTTGGTAGATAGAAAATGCTTCCTTTTCTCCAAGGGGCTCTCAGGATGCATGTCTGTTCTCACCACTGAGGTGCTTGCAGACTGAGGTGATGAGAAACCTATAAAAACATATCCAGCTCTGTCAGAACTGAAAAAAATGAAATGGGAAACAAATGTTCACCCCATATTAGAATAAGCTCAGAGGGATTGCTTGCTCTGCTGGAAAAAAAATAAAAAAGAAAGAAGAGTAATTCTGTACATTTTGGTCTCCATTTGGTGTGGAACTGCACAGCTGTGAGTACTCCAGGGTGAAATGACAACCCATCCCCGAGGTCGCTCTTACGAATACTGCGCCTTCAGAAAGACGACAGTTTTAAACAATTTGTTCCTAATTGAAAGAGGTCACATGAGACTGACTTTACAAAGTTTACATAACAAAGAGTAATTCTGTTAAGTAAAATGATTAATTCCTGTCACTGCACATCAAACGGCGCAGTTACAAAACAGTATTGTCTATGCTCGCGTTGCATTGAAAGCCATTTTTCCTCCAGTTTCCCTTCCCAGAGCGCAACCTTTTGACAAAGCCTTAACTCTTTGGTGTTATTCAGCGCAGGAATTTGTGAATGGGAAGCGAGTAGGCTGCCATGGACGTGTGAGATACGTTACGGTGGTGTGGTGGCAAGCAGAAGACAACAGCTCTTTAGAGCGGGACCAGCTCACCCAGGGCCCCAGAGCAGTGAGAAATGCTTGCCAGGACAATGCGCTGGTTGTCGTCCTTCCTCGGCACAATGAGGCATTGAGGGAGACTCACGGCCCAAAATGGCAACTCTGGACTTTGAAATTTTTCCATGGTGTGTTGCACAGATGTGTCAAGGACGCAGGACTGCAAACAGCTGAGTAATTTGGTGCTGAGAGGACATGGATATGCTCACACCCATCACACTGTGTGCTTAGGGTGTACACATGTGCCTGGGATAGCAGAGAAACTGGCTGTTCTGAGAAACCGAAAAACTTGGACAGGCCCTGTGTGATATGTGGGGATCTGGCAGGAGGAGAGCCTTTGGCTTTGGAGCAGCACTCTGTTACTGCAGCAGGGTCAGACCTGGCTTTGGAGGGGAGGCCGTGCACCCACGTGGCTGCAGGGAGACCAGGTGCAGCACCCTTGAAATAAACGGGAGCTAGTCACCTCTTGGAAGGCAGACTAGTTTATTTAGAAAACAGCAAACACTGAGAACGGGACCCCGAGATAAGCCCAAAGATCCCTGCGACAAAGCAGAGCAAAGCACGGTGCGTGTGCCGCCGGGCGCTCCGCGGGCAGACAGCCACCGCAGGAGCACCTCGTGCACAGCACCAGGAGAGCTCTTATAAGCTTGTCTTGTGTCGGGATTGGTGCGTGTTGGATCCTCACATTGGTTGGTCCTGGAACATGTCTCTGACTGGCTCGTTCTAGGGACTCGTTTCTGACCAATCATCTGGGGAACTGATGCACTAATTAAAATCCACAATGATGTCATTGCTCTACAGAGAGTTTCTGGAAAATTCTACCCATTAGCCACCCCCATCTGACTCCCATCTAGTGGTTACATGGAGGTGTTACACCCGTACATCAGCGCACTTTAAAACCAGATTAACATTAACATTACAACTTGATTTGACCAATTATAAAACTCAACCTTAACATAGCTTCAACCACCCATCATCACGCAACCAGCCCATGAAAGCCCACCCATTTATAACACCCTGTCAGTGGGAACGGAGGTCCTTTGATGTCCTCAGGACAAACCCGTGTCTGTGGGGCTGGATGCCACCTTCCTGACTCGCTGGGCAACGGGGTGGTCTGTGCCCCTGCCAGCTGGGATGCACTGGGGTGCACAGCTTTGCTGGACGACCGTGCTTGAGGCTTGGGCTGGCATTCAAACCCACTGCTGGATTTTAATATGATGTCTCCTGCACCCCATGAAGTTTTCTTTCCTGCTTGTCCCTCTGCTCACATTTTTAGTCCTAAGACAGTCTCTTTCCTGCTTGGTAAGGGCCACAGAGAAAGGAGGTGCTGGTAAGGGCACAGAAGACACAAATTTGTGCTTAATCAGGCTATAGTTCTGCAGCTTCTGAAATTCCTTGTTTGTTCAAATAATTTGGGATTTGTTTGTGTGTAAATTTATCTTTCCCCAGCCTGTGAAGTAGAAGTGACTTTCCTGTAAGAAGTTATTCTTGCTTGCTTATTCAAATAGAGCGTTTATTTGCTCTCTTCATGTTTTTTCTCATTACAATCCCTTTCCTTCCCTTTATCCAACCTCCTCTTGGATGTCTCCTTCCTTGCCTGCATTTCAATTCAAAGCCCTGTTGGAGTTTTCCATTCTCTTCTAGGGCTGAGTCACTGACTTTTGTCAGCCTCCCACCGTGGATGGCAAGGGGGAGGAGGAAGAGAAAGAAGAAACAGACAGAAATTGCTTCAACACCAGCCAAAAGCTCCATAAAAAGGCCCAAATGTTATGGCATCTGAAATAAAATCAAGCACAAGCGAGCCCTGCCAAATCTCCCTTGAAATGCTGGAAATCTGGAAGTGTTCAGCGCAGTTAAAGAGCAGCTTTCTAACCTAAATGTCAGTGGAGGGGTCGGGACACATATCCTGCTTTGCAGGTGGGATCGTCGTGTTCTCGGCCCTGTCCAGGCTCAGCATCCCTCCCCTGCTGTGAGGGCATTTGCTGTGCAGGGAGATGATGCCACCCGTGGCTCACGCTGCAGTTTGGTGGCCCGGTAGCACACGTGTGGCAGAGCTTCTTGAGTTAATCCCTAGATGAGCACACGTTGGAGCAGTGCGAGGAATGGCTGAGCACCCAACTCACCCCCAGCCCTGCTCCTGCCCCGGCACTGCAGGAGCTGAGGGAAGAAAGGGTTGGGGCTGCTGCTACATCCCAATGCCAGCTTCAGCCTTGGCCATGCACAGGCCGAGCTTTGGACCCTGACTTCCAGGGAATGCTCCCAACCAGGGCCCAGGCTGCAAGGGCACGCAAGGCAAATGTATCCCCGGTACAAATCACCCAGCACCTCTTTTTCCCCCCTCATTTTCATGGCAACGGATCTCGTTTCCAACTAGCGAGAAACCTGCCAAGGCTAATTAATCTGTCTGGGATGATGGCAAGTTTCCCCTGGTTGAAATCAGACTCTTTATTCTAGCAGAAAGCCCTGGGCTCAGCACGGCACCCAGAGTGCCAGAGCCCTGCTGCTGGCTGTGGGCAGCTCTGAACCTCACCGAGCACCTCAGTTGTGGGTGCAAGGAGGGCTCAGGCTTTGAATTCTCCAGAGCATCCAAAATTGCTGTGACCAGGCCTTTCCTTTCTCTGTCCAGGTGGAAAGATGGAGCAAACAGTTCTTCTGTGTCTACAGGGAGAAGTCCCATCTCTCCCAGGTCTTTGCCTGGAGAGGGAAGAGTTGAGAATTGCTCCAAGGATATTTGAGCTGGATTTTGTCCCTGCCTTTGATTATCTTCTGGAAAAGCCTGTTTTTTTCCACAGACTAAAGGAGTACTAATCTTCTCCCCATCATGCTTCCTACATTAAACACCACCCCTCTCTTCACCCACCACCTTTCAATGGCTTTCCCAAGCCCAGAACAGACCTTGCTTGCATGGTTTGCCTTCATGGCACTTGGCTCCCAGAGCTCCCAGAGTAGGTGAGGGTTCATTTCAATGTAAGTCCACCAAAATCTACTTCTGCCATAAAAGGCTATCACTGGCAAGCCTCAGGCATTTTCTACACCTCTTGCCATAAATCTAAGCAGTTTTAACTGTATTTACTTATTTATTTGTGCCACCAGCTAATCTGTTCTGTTGCGAAAGCAGATTTTGTATTGTTTGTCATTTCAGAGACATTTTTCCGTCTCTTTCATGTGCTAAATCACAAGTTCTCTAATGTTGCAATCCATTTTTCTCCATAAAAGTGTTTAATAATGATAGATTAGATTGGCCTTTCTGACAGATTAGATAGGTTTTTAGGTTTGGCCTTTGATGAAATTACAAGGGAGAGCACGAGACAAGTAGTAAAAATGTCCTCGTAGTGAAAGGTTTGACTTCTTATCTTCATAGATTAGCACCCTGCCTCTTCAAACAGAAGCTTAATGAGAAAGCTTAATGAGTCTGTGGAGACTGACTGTTATCAGGAATAGTTGCTCTCTGGGGACTTGAAGGGCAAGGAGCAGCCACTTTGATTTAATGAGTGAAAATATACTGTGCCGCCTACTGCAGGGGCCATTAACCAAAGGAGGCCATGGGCTTCTCAGTGCTACAAACACACTGTCCCTTCTCTCTGTCTCCAGGCACACCATTTCAACACATTTTGAGAAACCCAGCACAGCCAGTGTGATGGGATGGGTAAAAGTTGGTGGTTTAAGTTCTCCGTCCTGTCCACTGTGTCCAGCCAGCCAGGAAAGGAGCAAGACCTGGAGTCTGGGATAAGACATGAGTGGGCAAACCACTGTGATTTCCATCCAATAAAAAGGAGTCTGAGGACATCCTCTGTCCACCTGCACCTCTCTCATGACATGTATTCATGGCAGGCCAATATGGTCTCCCTCTGCCTGCCTCCAGGAGCTGGACAGGAATTCCAGGAGCTGGGAGATGAACACATCCAAGTGCACCCTACTGTTTTACCCATGCCTGTGATGAGCTGTGCTCCTCAGCTGTCACTAGTGTGAAAGGAGACTGGAATCCAGAAAGACACCAAGGGGATGGAAAAGATGGAAACCAAAGCCCTCAATGCCCTTCTCAAGTGCAAAAGTGTTGGAATGTCCTCAGAGATAAAGTTCTGCAGAGAGTCTGTGATGCACAAATATGCTCTGAGAGTGATGCAGGCCAAGTGTTTCCAGGAGGAGTAGGGATGGATAGATCAAGCTTGTGGAAGATGTGGGTGAGGCACCATCCAGAACACTCACAGACCCAAAGAGGATGCATGAGAAGGCCATACAATGGGGAGGCAATGGGGACTCTGTCAGAGAAGCAGCTAAACCAGCTTGTTTAGTCTGGCAGAGATGAAGGGTGAGAGAGTGGGCTCTATAAATACACATAAATACACAAGGCCCCATATTTATTTCTATTTTAATTAGATCAGTTTAAAATTGGGAGCCCACTGGCTCCAACAAAACTTGGTTTTGTTATATTGGTTTTGGTTTTTGGGGGGGGCATTTGTTTTGTTTTGGTTTTTTTTGTAAAGTAAATACAGTAGGGTTCACAGTCATTTCCTCATATCAGTATCCTGAAATTGCTCCATGCGACAGAAATTTTCAAGAGTTCCCATTTACTTTTATCTTCTTTTCCACAAGGCTGAGTTCACAGGGGGCAGGAAGTGGTGGAGGGACTGGAGGAGTGGCAGGATGGACCTGTACCTACCGGAGCTGTGTGGGAACACAGAGCATCTCCAGGTGCAGCCTATGTATCTTGTGCTTCATGGCCGTGTTTGCCCCTTGGCAGCCATGTGTCCCAGTGAGCTCATCTCCCTGAGGCCAAAACCCCTGAGGCAGCCTCAGCCCAGCAGTCAAGGGGCTGGATGTTTGGTCACTCACAGGAACCTGGGCATTTCCAGGCCAAAAGGAGGGTGTTATCTTCCCGTGTTGACTTCTCTGATCTCCGAATTTGCCCACAGCTTCCTCCAGCAGCAAGGAATATCTCATGGCAGTTTCACCACAGACTACCATTTTTATTTTTAATTAACACAGAATATTCTCCTTCCAACAAATCAAAGCCCAAAAGACATCCTGGGCCTTTGCACTGTGTCTTTAAGGCACAGCCCTGTCCTGGAGGGGCTGCAGGACTCATCTGGATGTGTGGTGTGGTGCCCTGTGGAAGTGCCACAGCCCCAGGGATCTTCTACAGGGCTGAGCTGGGCACTGGGCTGCAAATTCCATGGGGCAGCTCTACAGGGAAGCGCCAGGATGTGGAAAGGACTCTCTCAAAGAACAGGAGATGACTTTGCTGAGTGAGGATGTCACCTCCCTGTCTTGGGAATGCCAGTGGCTCTTTTTCTTTTCTAACCAGGAGAAAGAAAGAATCATCATGAAGCTCGTGGAGATTTCTGAAGGTGCTCTGGCCCTGCAGCTCCAGCCAAGGAATGCTCAGAGGGTGTCAAGGCAGCATCACTTCCCTCTGTAGGAAAAGGAAACATGGTCCCCTGCAGCAGAGCCCAGGCATTCCCCCCAGAGAAGGCAGATTTGTCCCTCTCTGCAGAAATATCTTCTGTCGTGGAGGTGGCTGCGGTGCTGCATTCCCAGATCCTGATTCCAGCAAAACAAATAGCTGGGTTGATTCTGGTTGGTGAAAAAAGTGTCTTAACAGCATCACCAAGTTGTTCTCCTCTGGAACAAGTCCCCGAACTCCTCGGGGCTGCAGGCTCAGTTTCACACTGTGAACACTTGGAGAAACCCTGTTCTGACCAGGGAATCTGTGCCTTCCCCTCACGCTCCTGGATTAATTAGAAAAGTCTTCAAACTTCCCAAACACAATGATTTCCCTATGATTTTTTCAAATAAGCAATTTATTTTAGAAATAACACCTCAGCCTCGGGGACCTGCTATCTATGCAAGTAGTTTTTATTAACCGCAGAGAGGAATCCTTCAGGGTGAAAACAGCAGCTTTCAGAAGACTGTAATACATTGCTAATTTGTAATTATTTATTTATTTGACAAAAGCCATGAAAACTGAAAGGCATCCCAAGGATTATTTTAATCTCCTTGCCATTCTCTGGGCATTGTTTGTATTCTGGGGAGATCACTTGAAATTTCAGCACTGTCTTCTCATACAAAGGATATGTTATTAACATGCGTATTCTTTGGCAGCAGTTCCACGTGCTTTTTGAATCAGGAAGGCATTTTTTATCTTGCTTTCATTTGAAAGGTGGAAAAGCTGTTTTTCCATTAGGGCAGATCATCAAGGGAAACAGTTCAGGCTGGAAGAAATCAGTCACGGGAGTGTCAATTCAGCTGCACAGGGCCCCAGAGGAAAGATTGGAGGAGTTGGGCTCTGTCTGGACTTCATCTAACATAGCAGACTGTCCAGGCCTGATGGCTTTTTGGTGTGGACAGTGACATCCAGGGAGCCTGTGAGGATCTGTGGGGCAAAGTGAGGCTGGACGTGGCATGGAGAAAGAGGGACCAAAGCACCAGCCATGCTGCTGAGGACTCTTAACTTGTGACGTGTGCTGGCAGCAGAGCCTGGCTCCTTCTGGGCTCAGTGAGATGCTTTTGGCAGCAGAAGGGGTTCAGTTCTCCTGTCACCTGGGCTGATAGAAGCTCCCTGTCACCCAGGCCAGCCCTGCAGAGCTCGACTCTGCTTGAAGGCCTTAGCTCACGCGCTTTGGGTTAATCTGAATTAGCAGCTTTCTCTAGACATGGGTCTTTTTCTGCTGCAGCAGGAGGATGAGCTGTTTTTACCAGAGTGGCTGGATCCAGAAGGGAATTTCTGTCCACAGGCGGGGTTTGGAGCAGAGATGCAGCAGTGAGATTCCCCCCAGCACAGCTGGACACCCCAGGAAGGGGCTCTGTGAGGCTCTGCCTTCTCTGTGCTCCTGGACAGCCCCCAGCATGACTTTATCTTTTGGCCTAAACGTGTGTGCAGCTGTTTCACTGCCTGCTTTGGGCCTGGAACAAACTTGCCTGATAATGTCTCACTTTAGCTTTCCCAATCTGTTTGTTGGGAGTGATCTTGTACATCACCTTGTGCTGCCAACTTCTTTTGCAGCCAAGAAAATTAACAGCCCCAGCTGGCTCCATGTTTTTCCCTAGAGAAAGGGCACAGGTGAGGAGGGAAGGTGCCAGCAAACAGCCAAAATTGGGTGTCCTGGGAGATGGCAGGAGATGTGTCCCCTTTTCTCACACGTGCAGGCAGTGCCCTCTAGTGCTGCTGCCTTTTGGACAAAGATGGGAACGTTAAATAACGGAGAACATGAAAAACATGGAAAAAATGAGAAAAACAGAGAGCAAAGCTCTGGTCTGAGCTAATGGCACAGAAAGATGGACACAAATCCCTAGGTTCTGCCAGCACCCTGGGCACGGGGTGGCCGTGCTTGCCCTTCTCCCTGGAGGAGCTGCATTGGTGGTGGCCAGTGGTGAGGAGAAACTGGGTCACTGTGGAGAGGTGAGACACAGAGGAAAGCCCATTAGACACTGGGATTTCCCCTTGGAATCACAGGAAGAGCTGGAATGAGAATCACAGGAAGAACACAGATAATGGGTGGTGGCTATGCAGTGATGTCCTCTCCTGGTGGTGCCTCATGTCGTCAGCCTGGTGGCAAGGATCCCTCCAAACCTGCAGCACATTCATGCTGGGAAGCTCCTTTACAACCTGTCACACTCTGCTGCCACCAGAGCACCACATTTCAGCCAACAGGTGATGACAGTCATGCTCCTGGTGAGACAGGTGCCATTGGCATAAACGGGGAGAAAAGTTAAATCTGTTTTGTGTTAGGAAAACAGCAATGTTAGTTTAGGTTAGAGACTTCTTTTGTATCTTCCTTCCCTTTATTTCTTCCTCTAAGAAATGTTTTTTATTGTCTTGCAAGTGCTGAACATTTTATTGCTTCATTTTCATTTCTTGATTGCAGTTTGTTTGCTGTTGGCTCCTGGCTCTAATCAGCTGTGCTTTCCAGAAGGGAAAAAAAGGTTTTACTTTTCTGGGTGCCTGTAAGTCTAATGAAAAAAGAAAGCCAAAAACCTCATCCTACCTCTGGTTTGAAGAAAATTTTCATTGGTACCCTTGGGAGCAGGGGGAAAGCTTTTCTATTAAACACAATGAGAAAGGAAATTTGATCCATATGATTCCACACAGCCTCTTCCTTCTTATTTCTGGCAGCATTCTCAGAGGATCTTTTATCTTCATATCATCTTGGCTGACACCAGCCACAACCCATGTATTGCTCTCAACATACTTGAGCACAATCTTGCTGCTGAAAATGCCTCCCATTTCTCAGCCAGGAAGGTGTCATTTATTACTCCTACCCCACTGGTCTCTGGGGACTGAGTAGGGAGCAGGTTTCTTCCATATTAGTTGATGTAAATATACACAGTTAGAAACTGCTCACTATTTCTTAGAGATGGAGACTGATGGGAATGGACAGGCCTTTGGCACAGCCCCTTAGGGCAGGATTGGAGCCTGGTGAGGTGCTGGAGCAGGGCTGAGCTCTGGAAAGTTGCCTCTTCTCTGCCTGTCTCAGGTCCTCACTGTGAAAGCCACAGCTCCATCTCAGGGTGCCTCCAGCCACACCCACAGAGCTCATGAGCCAACCTGGGTGCCAGCAGGGAGATCTCCCAGGTGAGGCTGGTGGGGCCCAGAGATGTATTCTGAAAATTTTTCTAATTAATGCAATCCCAACAGTCAAGTCTTTTGTCTTCAACAAGTTCAAACTGACTAAACTGGCTCCACTGGAACATCCTTGCTGAAACTCAGAGGACTGGATAACTCTTTGGTTGACACATAAATATCCTGGCCTGATACCAGAAGAAGAGGAATCACGGTGTCTCTTCCTGGGACACAGTGAAAACCTGGGCACAAGTGCTTTGTGGATTCCTGCTGAAATTGATACTCTGACATTGATTCCCAGTGTAGATGGTGCCTCATTAACAGAAGAGTTTTAACGGAGCTACATCCCCCTGCCAGCATCTTCCTTGGCTGGAAAGTAACTCTCTTTCCTTTTAGTGAGCTAAAGTTCTTAGTTAATACTCATTTTTCCTTAAATGATATTTCACTGGTACAGTAAATGATCAATTTCTGTTCCTTGTAACCAAGGTCAGGTGTGAGAGAATAAGTCTCCTACCCCAGCCTGGCACACCACATGGAAATGATTTATTGCATTTCTAAAAGAGGATTCTTGACATTTTGAAAATGCAGTGTAGTCCAACAGTAATTAAGCAAAAAGCAGGCTGCTGAACAATTGATTGCCACTGTCAGCAAAGCCTGATTAACTCAGATGCTTGAAGAACTGTTTCTGCCACCCATGAATTAAAGGTTAGTAATTAAATTTATGGGCCATGGCCACTGTCTCTGGATGGCACTTCAATTATAAGCATCCCAATGAAGAATAATCAGATAGAAAAAACAGAGGCTGTTACCTCAAAGGCTTTTTATTGAGAGACAGTGAAAAGTGGCAGAGGATTGTGCAGCTGTATCAGCCACTGGGTGACTTGGGGCCAGGAAAGGCACCTCTGGCAGGACTGATGTCCTGACAGGGTGATGGAGCCTTGTTCAAGCTGAGAAGCAGAAACTTGATTTGAACAGGGTTTACTTTGAAGGGATGCGCATTGGTAATGCCTGTCCCACTTGGGGCCTTCAGGATGGGCTCCTGACCCACCAGCCTGATGCACAATGCTAAACTTGATACAGAACCCACTGGCTGAGTTCTCCCAGCGATGGGAGAGGCCAGACAGTGATGGCAGGAGCCCTTTTGCAGCACAAGCTGGTCACAATCACAGCTGCTGCCAGGGAGCTTGGTTTTGGGCCCACCTGGTCAACGTGGAAAACAGATGATGGACAGCAGCTGCCTTGAAAAATCGCTGTAAAGACAAGGGGCATCTTGATGCTCCAAAGGCCCCACATTTCAGGTCCTCCCTTGTTCAGGCTGAGCACCATGAAAGACTTATGGGAATTTCCCATCCTTTAAAAAGACCTAAATTTGTGGCTTAAATGTTTGGGGTTTCAGGTCCCCCTTCTGGCTGGGCTGCCTCAGCCCCAGGGACGCACCAGCCCCAGGGCAGCCAAAGGGCAGGGTTTGTACCCAGCCACTGACTGGTTTGTGACAAACATTTCTGTGAAACAACATTCTGGGATTTGGGAAGCAATGGTTTTTTTGCTGCATTAATGAGATCTGTGCCTCCATCATGCAGGTTTATTGTGTGTTTGTTGAGATTAAGTAGGTTTTGGGAGATGCTTGAAGTTCTGTTCCTGAGCAGAAGTTAACAGATGTTATTTGATTGCTTTGACAGTCTCAGGCATTGTTTTTGCAGGTTTCTTCCCACCACTGGGCTGTCATTCTTCATGAAAGCAACTTGAATTTAATTGAAAGGCTAAGTTGGACTCCTGCAGAAGCACTTTGAAGTCTCATTTTTACATTAGGATAAAAATGAAAAAAAAAATCAATGCATAATGATTTTTGCAATCTGCCATCCTCTTGGGTGAAACTCATCCAGAACAAACTAAAGAACAGTAAAAACCCACTTCTGTGAAGACACAACTCTGCTCATTACACACTGAAGATTTCTGCAGCTTTTCCCCCCTTTCCTGCCAGTCCTGACAGACACATTTAAAATCCTGCACTTTACTGACAGCAGCTGGAAAAGCACAGTGTGTCAGAGCTCGTGCTGCACCTTCACTGGTATTTTCCCTCATGAACACAGGCCTGCAAACCCTCCTGTGCATTCAGAGGGTGTTTCCACAACAGTTGGAGTGTTAGGCAGCAGGATCAGGATTAACACTCCCTTGTGGGTGCAAACACACAGCATTTACATGTGCCCATTGCCACCAGGTTTGCTCTAGCACGAGTTACCTCTCCTGCTAATTGCAGCTCTGTAGCTACCAGATCCAAAGCAGCAGGAATCTCATGGGATTTTTGATGATTTGGGGTTAGTTTTATCAGGGTTGTTGGGAATCTCATACTGCTGGCTTTCAGATTTTGTTCTTAGGCTCTTCCTAACTGACACCTGCACTGAATTGGTCTTTCTTCTGTATCTAAGCGAGGGGTTTTGGTCCATCTTACAGCACTTTCAGGACCCTCTGCCTGGTGGTATTGCTGGTGGAGCTCCATGACAAGCACACACAGCTCCTATCTCACACCACAAGAACACGAAAATGTCACCATTGGGCAGACAGGGGTGGCCAGGGACATGTGGCCAGGGCAGCAGCATTCACTCACGCAGCCTGAATGAGATAAATAGGCTGTGATTCATATTTCCATGGGTTTGTGCACATTCACACAGCCATACTGAAAGGAGAAGAAAGAGTTATTTATGATGTGTTCTGAAATATAAATTATATCAAAGTCAAAGCTCAGGGTAATTGCTGCTGAAGTAGATCCAAAGGCTGGCATTATGATTAAATAGTGCTGCTGCCTTTAAGGGGAAATCTAGTTACAGACAAACAACATGGAGGTCAGCAACAAAATATAATTCAATTCCTAGCTCTGAATTAATGAATATGCTTTAGATTAATTTAAATCCACAAAGAGACTTTGTGTTGCAGAAATATTCATTAAGAAGTTTACCAGATTAGTCCTCTGGCAGGGGTTCAGCTTTCTGCACTCCTCCAGGTGAACCCACTTCACACACAGCACAAGGAACGTGCCAGTTTTCCTTACCAAACCCATCTGCTTTGGTTTTCAATGCTTTCCCTCCGCTGCAGCTGACCTGTGCAATGCCTGTCACTGCTCACCAGGCTCTGAACAGGACATTTGCAGGGAACACCAGCAGGATGACAGATCGAGGGTTGTTTGAGCTCAGTCTGATTTGGTGGCAATGAGGTAACAGTGAAATGAAACCAAAAAACCCTGCTGGAGACACCATCCAGGGACCAGGTGACAGCTTTCCACCTTTTGCTCTGGGATCGTGGCCTCTCTGCAGGAGAACACAGGTGTCAGCGGGGCTTAAGTGTGTCCTTGAATGTTTTCTGGTTAATGAGGCTCTTCCCAACCAGTGCTTATGAGGGCGTGTGCTGGAAGTCTTTCCTTTTTCTATGTTATTTGGAACCTTTTCTATGCTGTAATAGTCTCTGGCCACCTTCCTAAACATGCAAGGAAAAGAGCTGATATAGCCAAGGACTATCTAGGGGAGGAAAATAAAATGCTTTCAGTGGTCACAAGAGGGGATAAAGTGGGGACAAGTCACACCAGTAGGTTCACAGCCCTGCCAAGGGGTGCTGAGCCCCAGTCCTGCCTCCAGGAATGGTGCCAGAGCGGGAAGGGCTCCTCGACCCACCACCCCTTCTCTGGAGGGAGCTGGGGCTGGGGAGACTATGCTGGCAGGACATGAAAGCAGCTCCAACACTGCCTTGGCTTTGCTGTCCCTGTCATGGTGGTGAAGGAGGGAGGGGTGGCCAGGACAGAAGGCCACCCACTTCCTTCCACCTCCTGTGATCTTCATGTGCTTCTTCCCAGTGCTGGAGGGATTTATGATGTGCCTTTACCGGGGCGGAAGGCTGCACTTGAAATAAGATGGACAGATCCCTCTGTCCTCACTCAGAGCTTCTGTGGCTTTGGGTTGCAAATCAAACCACGAAGAACACAGAGGGCACAGGGGAAGAGCAGACAGCACCTCCCTAGAGTGAAATATTTGGACATTGAAAGCCAGCTCAGCTCACCCCCAAAATAAACTGCTTTGAGCTGCTGCAGAGCTGCTGTAACAGAGACAGGCTGGCTGTGCTCAGCCCACGGTACCTGCTCGTCCTGTGCAGGAACCTCCAGCAGGGGTGAGCGGCCACAACAGCCACCACCCACTCCTGCCTGTGACATCGCTCGCTGTCCCCAAAGCACTGCAGGCAAAGCCTGTTCCAACTCCATCGACCTGCTAAGATGAAACTACACGGCTACATGTCCTAAGCATAGCTTGGTGCATTGCTTCTTCAGTGGAGTGCTGCTGCTTTTCCTGTGGGTTCACTTTTTATTTTTATTTTGTTTGGTTGGTGTTTTTTTAAGCAGAACACATTGTTCTTCTATGGCTTGATATGGTTTGTTGCAGAGAGCTGCTCTAGCCTCGGGTAGCTTCACCCTTCCCAGCCTTCTGGTCCAGGTGGTTTTGCTTTCCTGCAACACCAAGATCTTGTGCCACAGAGGCCAGCAAGTAATAACTCAAAAGCCATTTTTGGCTTCTTTTAGCTCACAGTCAGGAGCTTGGCTGGAAGACATTTACCATGGACAAGCAGCAGCCATTAAACTTGGACTTTGCTTTCCAAGCACCGTGCTAATTTCTCACCCATAAGTTTCACTCATTATTTATGGTAGGAAATCAGCTGCAGCAATTTAGGAGGCTCAGGATGTGGCTTCCTTCACCCTTGTGCATACTCAGACCTCAGGGAGCAGGTGGAGACTCTTCCACACTCATAAAAGGTGATTTCCAGTGACCACAGATTTGGTCCTGGGGTTTCTGGAAGGCTCTCCCTTGGCTGAATATGGGCTATTTTTTTTTCCAGGCACCATTCACAGCATCCCTGGGGTCCCTGTGGAGACACCACAGAATGAAAATCCCTGCCCTGGGGTAAAGAAGCAGGTGGACTAGGGCAAGAATCTCCTTCTTGTATGGCAGCTCTGATAGCTGGAGTTAGAGAACAAGATTCATCGCTGGCATGAAATGGTATAGCTCAAGGAAGTCGGATAATATCTGCTTGAAATAAGATGCTCTAATTTCCAAGCAGCAGGAAAAGCAGCTCAAGTTGCTCAGCTGAAGTCTTTCCTTCTGAGCACTAAGCAAGCAGCAGAAAGAGGGTGGTGAAGGCAAATCTGCTCGTGCTGCTCTTGGGGATCACAGCCCTGATTCCGCCCTCTGAGATTTAATTCATTTTAATTCAGTCATGAGTCTCAACCTCCCTCTTTGTGGGTGCTGTAAATTGTCTGTAAGCTTTACCAGAAGATTTTCTCTCCTGACCTAAATGCCATGGCAGCATTTGAGCTGTGCATCTGTTCCCAGCAGAAGCATTTCACTCCACTTCCGAAACACTAATTTAATATCCTGGCAGTCCCCAGGACAAGTGTGTGTGCCTGTTATCAACATGTATCTACTATCCATTACCTAAATATGTTAAAGGGTCAACATGGTATTTGCAACCCTGTCCTTTAAAGGGCCTCATGATGGAAGGAAGGACCTGTGTTGGCAGTGTTACAGATGCTTGATTCCAACTGAAATTTATTAAAAGACTACCATAATTTTGAAGGACTTTTTTACTAAGAAATGGAAGAAATCTTTAATTAAATCTCGAACTGCAGTGAGAGGAAACACCAAGTGTGTGAACATTTGAAACAAGCAGCACACCATAACAGGTTCAGGAAATAGACATTTTGGGCTCACAGAGAGTTCTCAAAATCTATACAATTAATTGAACAGGAATGAAAGTAGTGACTCCCAAGGAACAGATCCAGCAGAGAAACCTTGGTTACTTAGCTGTTGCTGTAAAATTCCAGCTCAGTTTCTCTTCCCACTCCTGCCCCACTCTGGAGGGCAATCCCCTGCTGTGACCATATCTCCCTTGGCACAAAGGCCACTGTCACCATCACCTGTCTGGTTGGAAGTTGGAGCTCTTGCAGCTCAATTAACTGGAAGGTAGAGAGGGAAGCAGAGAGACTGTCCCACGGCAAACATCAGTTCGAGATGTCTCGCCTGCAACCATAGCATTCCCGAAACACTGAGTGCTTTTCTCTCCATGGGCACTTGGCAGCCGGAGGCCTGGGATGAGATGTTCACCTCCACTGCTGGCAGCCCCAGCCAAACGCTCATTGCCCTGGGATGCAGCAGCTTCACTGCGGGTTTGCAGACCGTGGGCTCTGTGTGTGGGTGTTCACTGACCTCTCCTGGCCAGACCCAGGCAACTCGCAGCCCTGAACACCTTCCCTGGGAAAATATTCCCGCTGGGAAGCAGCGACACGGCACAACTTACAGTTAAAAGGCAGCAAAAGAGGCAGAACCAACCCTTTGGGGACATGCAGGAGATCTTCTGTGGTATCTTCAGCAAACTGAAAGCATCTGTGATTGTAAGTTATTACTGCAGTAATAAATCACAGTATAGGGACAAAGGAGATCTGGAAGCATCCAGAAATCCATCTCAGTCCTGCAGTCCTTGCTGGGGGAAATGCAGGGGTAAAAGTGAGGGCCGCAAAATGATGCCAGTGAGGAAACTGGGCAGCCTTGGAAATATTAAATAAGTATTAGGAAGAAAGGAGAAAATCCAAGAGGTTATCACATGTATTTGGGAGGGCATCATTCCCTGAAGGAATCTGGTAAATCTCTTAGCTGCACAGTGTAGGACCTTCTGTAAAAACCTGTATGAAAATGGTTGTCATTGTGCAGCTGTAGGAAGAATTCAAATAAGCAGCAGGAGCAGCAGCAGTAATTTTCCTGACAAGATAAGCCAAACATCTCTCAATTCTTACGGATTTCTACAAATTCCTCTTATTTATGTAACCATCTCAAAATACCTCATTCAACTGCTATTTCCCAGCTGCATATTTCAACACCTGCACCTCACAGCAGAGTTGAGCTGTAAACTGGGGACTCACATTTGCTTTCAGGAAGGGGCAGCACTCACTCCTCTGCAGCTCCCTGGCAAAGCAGTGCTCTGGGTCCAAACAGATCCACATCTCCCTTCTCAGCTTGCTTTCTTTCTTTTAAATTTCTTTTTCCTGCTGGAAGACAAGGAGGATTAGCTAAGCCTATAGCTTAAATATAATAATTAATTGGTGCTTTTTGATTTTTTTATATGCCTTCTGCTGCTACGCTAAAAGTGGGGTTTCTTTGTGTGAGAAAGCCTTTGTTTGCCCGAAACAGGCTTCTCCCACCCCTGCATAAATAGCACTTTGAAAAATTGCATCACAAAACCCGCAGCATTGGGATTTCAGAAAAAGAGCCTGAATGGCTAGAAACTTCACATAGCTCTGCAGCTGGGAGAGTGTGGCTTTCATCTGACAGGCTGTTTAAGGATGGTTTGACCTCTCTCTTCCTTTACATGCTGGGAGTTAACTTCTCCTGTAAGTGTCCAGCATAAATTATTTTAATGCAAATTTCCTTGTCAAAACTACAAACAGACATTTGATCAAAGGTCAGCTCTCCTTTGTGTTCCTGTTTGATATAGAAATTTCTATTTCATCTTTGACTGTCATGGTCAGTTAAGGGAACTGTAGCCTGATGGGAAATTACTCATGCATTTCATGTCCTCTCTCCAACAAGGCTTTTTTCCCCCCTTTCATATCTTATGGGTGTTTTAATTTGAATATGTTTTCATTTTTTAATGGAATAGTTAAATTAGCTTTGAAAAATGTCGTGGTATGACACTGAAAATTGTCTGCTTTTTAAACTGAAGCTCAATTTACTGCCGTTTGATACCCTGGGAGCTGATCAAATAATTACTATTCCCTTACTGCTGGTTTTATTTCATGCTTAACTTGTGGATTTTTTTTTTTTATGGGACAGTGCCTGAAGAACAGGAATTGCAGCAAAAGGAAGGTTTGGGAAAATTTTGTATGTATTTCTTAGGGTTCTTTGGCTCGGCTGTATCCAAGAGAGCCTGGGGAACCTGGAGCTCACTCAGAGCTCAGGGAGCACAGCAGAGGAGTGAGTGCTCCTGGTCCCACCCTGCCCCAGCACTGGGATCTTGTGCTCCTGAGTGGGAGATGCTGCAGGGAACTGGCTGCACCGAGACTGGGGACGACGCAGACACTAGCTAGAGAATGATCCCAAAATCCCATTTCTATCCACACAGACTCTTCTAAAAGATATTTTCTTCTTTTCTTGAAGCAGTTTCATGGTTTAAGCAGGCTATACCAGGCTATACCAGGCTGTCCAGGCTGTTTTGCCTTTCCAATCTCCCCCAAGGCCTCTTGAATACAGTCCCTCTTCCCCCATTAGCTTTGCACCCGAGTCCCATGATGAGATTTAGCATCAGGGCACTTTGGAAGGCGGGGGAATTTCATTTTAGAGCTGTGGCTCTCGGGTTTAAGTCTCCAGGGATGCAAAAGGATGACTCCCCAGAGGCTTTGAGGTGCTGAACCTACATGATTTGCTTAAAACAGCACAGGAGATTTCGGCCAAAGCAGGGAATTGAACACAGTTCCTCCTGTAGCCAACACCCTAATCCCCATTTATCACCCTCCTGCAACTTTTCTGGAGCTCTTCACAGTGTGTAAAGTCAAGTCCATGTCTAAATCCTTGTAGGATTAAACCACTGCTGCTGTATCCCTTTACTTTTCCATATGCAAGTGCAGAGATGTGTCTGTGGCTATGGGGCTGACAAACCCTGGGGAGATTCGAGGAGCAAAACCCAGGTTATGATTGATGTTCAGCTGTCCCAACCTGGAGCCGCTTTGGGGGGCCTTGCCTGCTGATAAGTTCTGAAACCCATCCCCCTTGGGGTTTTGTCTTGGGGTGACTTTATGATGCTGTATCCCCTGTCACCTGCTTATTGCCTAGACATGAATCCTGTGCTTTTCTGTGCCTTTAGGCTGGGTCTGAGAGAGAGGCGGGGGGGAACGCGGTGGAATTCTTTTGACGGCCTGTGTTCAAAACCACAGATAACTCCCTCAGTTTCTCTCCCCAGCTCTTGGCTCTCTGCAGCAAGGAAGAGAGTTGCATTCCCTTGCTTTTTAGCTAGTTTTTTGTTCGTTAGCTGAAGCAAGGAGTTTTCCTGGGACTATGGCTTCTTCTTTTTTCTCCTGGAACTGTTCAGCTCTGGTCCGGAGCACCATCACCAGGAGGCCCCACAGCGCAGCCCGGAGGGGCCCACGCCGCTCCCCAGCTCCGGAGACAGCAGAGCCACACCTGCAGACAGGACTGAGGTTTCCTCCACAGCGAGAGGTTTTATTATTTAACATTATTCATTTTGTGCCCACGTGCACTTCGCTTGTTAAAGAAACAGCTTTTTTTCACTCTCCTCCAAGAAATTTCTTTCCGAACCTGGTGGGGGAGGGGCTGCTGAAACCTGCCTTCTCTTAAGAGGACATTCATCTCAGGACGTTTCCTCTCAGTTTGTCTCAAACCGGGACGGATTTTTACTGACATGCACCATGACTGCTACTTAAAAACACTGGAGCCACAACCCCATCTAATGAGGTGGGTGGCATAATTAGATACCACTCTCTGGGAAATGTGAGGATGCGTTTTAGCCTTCAGAGAATGTTGCCTTCATATGTAAAACTTCTAAGGCCAATGCTTGGAAGACCTTGGACTCATGACAGAGACACAGCCTCCTCCTCCCTACACGGCTCCAGTTTGAGCTCCCAAAGACCTGAACTTCCTGCTCTGTTCTGTAGCTTTCCAAACCTCCCCCTTTCATGAGCATTTCCCAGCAGCTTTTTTGGAGCAGGATGTCCAGAGCTGCTGATCCGTAACTCACGCTGCCAGGCTGTGTCTCCTCTCAGCAAAAAGTCTTGTAACCAATTTCCCTTCTTTCTTGTGTCTCCTTCTGTTACCTTTAAGCACACAAACTGGTTCCTTTGAGAGGGAGATGGATGCGAGGCAGCTCGGATGTGCAGAGCCCTCCTTTGCCACGGAAGTCTTTGTCCTTCCTCAGTGTCTGGGATCAAGTCACCTCTCACTTATCCAGCAACTTCTTCTGCCTGCGGTGTCCCAGCTCTCCTCATCGGTGACAGTGACACCAGATGGCAGCAGTGGCCTTCAGATCCAGCTCTGGGTGAAGACACCGGCGAATGTTTCTCTGCATCCCAGCTTTTTCGAGGACAGCTTCCCTCTGTTCTTTCCTTCAGTGGGGCTCAATCAGCTCCCATACGGGCCGTCAAAACAAAATTGCACGAAGTAACTACCCGCTAGAGTTACTTAGTGTGTCAGAATGACACACAGAGGCCAACTTAGAAAGTCAGGAAAGAGAATTTCTATCTTCAGGTGTGCTTTAATTAATCATTTTGTCATTGCTTTGATGCTGCATTAACAAGTGAAAGCAAAGACCAGGATTTTTGAAGGTCATGGGGATTTTGGGGTGCCTGGTTAAAGTGATTGCTAACTGACCATCTGAGGAGTTCCCAGTGGCTAAGTGAGCATTTGTGGCATCCTGCATCTTCGGCCCTTGGTCTCATGAGGCTTTGGAAGATGTTGGATGGCTCTGGCTTCATCATTTTAGAGCCTCCTGTCCACTGTGCCCTGGCAGCAATCCTGCACTGCCACTCCTGCCTGCCAGGCCCTCAGGGGGTCAGCATGGACACTGTGGAAAGGAACAAAACTGGGCCAGGAAGCCACAGGCTGTGTCTTTTTAAGATACTTTCACCTAAGTGGAGTGGAATATGGGGCTCTGAATGCATTTTGTTTATGATGATGCCCAACTATTTATTGATTTTTTTAAATTGATCTGGGGGCTATCAATTTACCTGTTAGCCACTCCAGAAATTATTACTGTACTAACTGCAAACAGGAAAACAGAATACCCAACTTGGATGATGGATTGTTCAGTGTGTTGGGGCAGACAGTTCCAGCAAAGAGAAGAATAGAGCTAAATCCCACTGGCTGAGGGAAGACCTTTTAGTGATGGACAAAAATGGAGGAAGCCCAGTAAGTGCCAAGCTCATTCCTCGGATTTCGGAATGGTACCAAAACCCAACTAAAGTGGCGCTAAGTAATTCACACTGGCACACTTTAAAACAGTTTTAAACAGCTCAGCAGTGAGAATCATTTCGTTCAACAGAGGAGCTGGACTTTTTTATGTTAAATAAGAGAAATACTGATATAGTCCAGGAATCCTGCTGGGTTTTTCCTCCTAGATACTAATAACTGCATTTTAACTTCTCTGCTACTCACACTGACCTGGTTTGCAAACAGAAACAAACCATTACAGCTTAATTTATGCAGGGCAGTGACCCTGCCATTAGCACGACAGGAGACCTGAGCTCAGTATTCTCTTCACCTGTGCCCAGGAGCTTGGGAAAATTCAAATTTTAAGGAAAAACCTCTGGAGTAGGGGAAACCTCAGCAATTCCACTAATCCTGGACTGCAGGCTTAGTTTCTTTTATCTGTCTCCACTACCCCCGAGCAAACCACTGGACTGGTCTCCAAGTGTGCCCATGGGATGAGCCTGCAGGGGCCAGGAGAGGCTGGGATGGATTCTTCTCAAGGTGCTGTATCAGAGTATGGAACATAAAGACAGGACTGGCAGTGTCTGCTACACACTATCATCTTGAAAACCTGATTTAGCTCACCAGATACCTGTTATCATCTAGAGCAGAGACCCCCTCCAGCACCAGGCAGAGTGGACTGGACCCTGCTCTGGAGTTACCAGCTCTTACAACCAGCTCTATAAACTGAAAACTACTGGTGGCATGTGGGAAACACAGAAAAAAGGTAGAAAGGTTTTTAAGTGTGAGAAATAAAAGCAGGTTTCAGAAATAAAGCAGAAGAGTTTAGGATTTAGCTTTGGCTGCAAAAATTTGAAGAAGATACAATTATATAACAAGCAAGGACATTAAAACAATGGCTAAAGTTTCTAGGTTTGGCTGGGACAGCTTTTAGAGCTGCAAAAAATATGCTGAGCAAGATAGACAAGATTAAGCTTAATAATGGAACACTGTGCATCGTTATATAAGGTATAAACAAGCAAGTATTGTTTGTAACAGTAGTACGTGCGCTTTTGCAGATTGGTTAAGACAGTCGTCTGTAACTTTTAAGAACATGCTATTGGCTAAAAAGCTTTTAAGAATGCTCTGTAACCAGGAGATCGCTGGAAGCCTGCGACGATGTGAGCACGTAACATCTCTTGTGTCTCAACTCTGTATGTGAGACTGATAGAATAATAAAATAGCTCCTTAGCGTCTGTTCTGGCTCCCCATCCCATTGCTAAACTCGCCAGCAGTGGCACATGAACACAACTGTGGGTGTTCACAACTGAAAGACAAGCTTGCACTGCCTTCGGATACAACAGTGTTGAGGCTTTGCAACTTGGGATGCTGAGAAGGTGCTGCAGCATATTGCCTTGTAATAACATGAAGCAAAAGCTCAGCAGAAAGTCTGTGAACCAGATAAGATTGATTAAACAATTTCTAAGCAACGGGGTTGCACATAAAAATTTTATTAAAACCTCAAGTGCTAAATTTATTTCCTGGGTCTGTCACCGCTATTTTTTTTTCAGTAGTGATAATTACTACATTAGAAATTAAATGAACCTCATATACTACATCTTTCAGACCTCCTAGGAGAGTTGTGAAAGTGATTTAGGGAAGTGAATTTGCTATTGTGCCTAATCAAGTTACAGTAATTGTCACCTATAATTTTAACTTGACTGCTATGTGTTTAATTGGAAGCTTTACCTTTGGTTTTTTTGTAATCGAGCTTCTCTGTGACTGTTTTTCTACTTTCCATCCTCTTCCAAAACCCACTGACAGAAGACAAATCATTGCATACAGCTGAGCAGCCAACAGCATTGCTGTTTGCAACCACACGGGCTTCCCCATCAACCTGATGTTGATGGTGAACAGCATCAGGTGAACTTCAAAAGGATACCAGCACCAGGTTGTCTCCCTTGAGAGTCTGCTCACAGCTGTGTAGATATGAGTGGCAATAAGGGGTCTTTCTGGGCTGAGGGGTTCCTCAGTAGGACTGCAAGTATGGTTCTGACTGGCCTTTGGTTCTGTAGGTGTTTGGTCAGAGATATATGCACAGACTTGACCGTGCTTTGGAGATGCTGGGTCACGTGCAGCCCGCTTAGAAAAGCTCATTAATAAGTCCCTTATTCTGATTCCTCCAACCAGACCTCAACTTGTTTCCTTACTGAGCTCTGTGGTGCAGCAGGCCAAAGGGTTTACAGACCTGCAGGTGAGTCACAAAGTAAGATACAATGGAGACAAAGGTGTCTCAGCGCTTCTCAGCAGGACCCCAAGCTGCTGAGTTGGGAGCTGGGCCAAGAGTAGGCTTGTGGAGGCTGTAAATGCCTCCTCCCAAACACGAGCAGTGAGTGTATGTTGCGGCGCGTTCTTCCCTGCCCCGGCCGTCCGGCAGGGCGCTGACCCATGGCACTGCAACACGAGCCTTTCCCGCCTGTCCCGGCGAGGGTGTTCAGAGGCGG
>VXBT01008861.1:274187-293581 GCA_013400235.1 Oriolus oriolus
TATTGCACAGGCTCCCTCCTGTGGTTTGAGGACCGGGCAATTGCTCTGGTCATTCAGCTCTAAAACAGGACTGGCTGCTCCTCCTCCCCTTTTCTTGCTAAAGAAATGTACCTGTGGCCATATATATAGATGTTACTGCAGTCTCCAACAACACAAGGTTTCTTGTGGACCTAGGGAAGATGGTACTGATTATGAACATGGGAACTCTGAATCTGACTCACGATAACAGGTGGAAGAACGGGACTGCTTCTAGCCATACCCATTCAGAAGAGTGGAATACTTCCCCTCCTGAAGTCACGTAATATATAAAACTCATCCAGTTTCAGCTGGGATCAGGCCCTTCATTTTTAGAGAGTCTTTTATGGAGCATTAAAGATCCAGAAAGGCTATATTATGTTGATGCAATTAAAGGAGGTTACTCGAAACTATTTTATCACTGTAACACTCATAGAAATTATTGTGCTTGTGTGGCTTTGTGCTGGCATTCTGGAGCAATGTGTATGGAATAGCAGTAACCTTGTTCCTGAATAATTCATGTTGTTTGTCAGCCACTTCTTAAGCCTTTCTGCTTAACCACAGAAGATTAGCATTTTTGTTGCTTTTTTTTTTAATCAAAGGTTTGGGGTGGGGGAAGGGAGAGTGTCAGTTTTCTTTTTAACTTACTTTAAACACTTCCCCAGGCTTTCCGTAGGTACCATAACAATTCAAACTGGGATATTTTGGTCTTAGAAGTATTTTAGCTAGCTCTTAGGCCTGCTGCATTATACAACTTTCTGGTAAATCACGAATAAGCTGAAAGGCTAGAGAGCTTTTTTCCTAATTTCTCAAGGGTCCTTTTACTACCTAATTTGTTTTCATCCCATGTTATTTACTGACTAACTCTAATCAACATTTCTGGTATTGTTCCAGTCCACAAATGTGGGAAGGTTTGGCAGGTAATGCGCAGCAGTGCAGGGAGGCTGAAAGATCCTGGCCTCTAAATGAATATTGCTGGCTGGAAATTGGACTGCATTCATTACATGCTGCAGTTCTCCTGAGCTTTGTCTTCGATTAAGGATGCTCCACTGCTGTAAAACAGCAAAACTCTGTTAGGTTCTGAAGTGATGCTGAGCTGCACAGCTGCAGTTCAGAAATACTTGGCCTCAAAATCAACAGGATGGAGGTAAAAGCCAAGGGCCTGGCTCAGAGCAAAGTGAGGAGGAAATGCCAGCCTGGCCAAACCCAGGGTTGGGGTGTCTTTTCTTTGCTTCTGCCTTAGGGTCATGCAAAGTAGTCAGTTTTTTTTTGGTTTTGGCTTTTTTGTTTGTTTGTGTAAATTAAAAGTGAAAATTTGAATTAGTGACGCCATTAAGCATCCATCCTGTATTGCTCATGGAAAGAGCCCAGCAGAGGTAACCCAGGGAGTTTGCCATACACTGGCTGGTGGGACGATGATAGCAGGCAGCCCACTGCCCTGGCCTCTTGTCTGGGAGCTGCTCCTGACCCAGAAGTCACTAAACTGGTGACACATCCCCTTTGTCTGTGGATCTGCACCAGCCCTTTGTGTCTGAGCAAACTAAAATCACTGGCATGCAGCAGCAGCCAAGTCCTGCTGGCAGGAGCGTGTCACTGAAGGGGAGAGTATTTGGGCTATGGTGCTGACAGATTTCACAGAGAAATGTTGATATGTGCAGAGATCTGTGGACAGATTTGGTGAAGGAGAGGCTGGAGTGAGATCACTGCTACAGGACACAAATTCCCTGTCTCTGCAAGGTATCTTTGCTCTCCACTGGTCTGTGTGTTCCCTTTATTTTCCATGCTCTTTTTTTCACTCTGAATTTTCATCTGACACACCAGGTAAGGTCTGGCAGGGGATGAGGTGGCAGGAATCAGGACATGGCCACAGCTGTTGAGTGTGGAGTGCTGTGGTGTGACATTCACACCTTCCTCTGGCACTCAGAGTTGGCTCATCTCCCTTTTGCCATTGCTAATTCTTTTGTTTTCCTCTCTATGCTGTAACATTTAAGAAAGAAAACCGTGATGCTCTTGAAAAACCAAATGGCTTTTGGAAGAGACTCCTGTGTTAAATCCCAAACTTTGCAATTCGAACTTTCCAATCAAGCTAATTTTTCAAAATGCTGGCACTGAGTTTCTCCTCCTTCCCTCACTGATACTGTTCCAGCCTCTTCTCCTGGAGCTGCATCCTGCTCTGCTGTGTGTGTTGCCAGGAGCCAGTCCACAGCTCCCACCCGACATGCGGCTGGAGTGACAGCTCCAGCTTTCACACGCTGCTGCGCTGGAGTCGCTGGGGAGTTCCTCTGCTCCTGTTCCACTATTAGGTTTCAAACCTCCCTGCAGAGGAGCTGTCCTCAAGTCACATCAGGTAAGCTTAGCAATGCATTGAATTCAGGGAGTGGAACTAATCCCATGTTTCAGCTCGAGAGGAGAACAATGAGGCAGGAGCTGAGTCTGGCCCCTGGCTCGAAGGTAAAGGGTTTAATATATTAGTTGAAACAGATGCTTTACACTTAAGAATGTGTGTTGTATCTCATTCCAGGCCTATCTCTGTTTAGCTGAATGACAGGCCAATATATTTCACGGAAAATAGGTACAACACGTAATGTATTACATGTATGTCCAAATAATGTATATTATGTTAAATGTGTGTATGCTTTGGCCCATTACTCCTGATATAAAAGCTGCAATGCCAGGATCAATAGTCTGCATATAAATTCAGGAAGACTTAGTTCTGACTACTACCATTAGCAGACAGGAGCCCCCCGCAACAAGTACATGCTTTTGTTTTCCCAACTGCTGATATTTCAGTCACTGAAAGAATTAAGTTCCGTCCCAAGTTTCATCTCCACTACTCTGTGGAGAAGTGTCTGGCTCATAGTGAATTTTCTCCCAGCATTCCCTCTGCCTCCAAGGAATATTTATATTGACTATGACAGAACTGAGTTTAAATTTTTTTAATGATAAAAAGATGAACCTTTATTCAGATCTGAATTTATAAAATCCTTATTTATAAAGATTTGAATCTTTTAGCTGAGTGGCTATGCTGGCTGCTAAAAATGGTACTTAATTGTCTTACCAGGTCCCCAAAGTGCAATTGCCATCTTTGGCAAATAGAGGAAAACCTTAATTTCCCCTAATTTGAAATGTAAAAAGAGTGGTGAATAAGAGGGACTGCTCTGAGATCTTGCCTGCACAGCGCATGCTTGAAATGGGAACAGTCTCTGCAAGAAGGAAGTGGCAATAACATGACTTTCTCTTTTAGCACTTGTACTATTGCTACTATTAGTAAAAAGAACCAAACTCAGAGTTTTTCATGCCAATGACAAGCAAGCATGACAAATCTGAAAATGAGTTAAGACATTCTTTCCTTTTTCCCTGCCCTTCAGTTCCCTGAAGGGTTCCTTATGTGGCTGACAAGTTTTCCCTTCCTGTTTGCTTGGGGCAGCAGGAGAGAAAGGTCATTTCCCAGCAGGGGGAGGAGCACTTCCCAAGCCAGGTGTGAGCAGGGAAGGCTGAGCTTGCTGAGGAGTTGCTGCAGTGGCCTGAAGATTTCACAAGGAGCCCATGGGAACACAGGGCCCTCGCTGGCCCAGCCAGACCAGTTTGTACACCGGCTCTCTGGCTGATCAGCAGGTTTACTTTTGGAGGCACAATCAGGCTTTAAAAAAAGTGCAGATGCAGCAGTGCACACCTCCAGGGTGAGTGCTTTCCTGATCCCTAGTGTGACTGTCTCGAATTTCCTAAGGGAATTGTATGTCCTGTGCTTGCCTGGCATGTGACTTGGGGCAAATGAATAAATAAGAACCCTGATCTTCAATTCCAATGTGGCCTTCAGTGTTTGCTCTTAAATTTGTGTAGCAGACCAAAATAATTAAGTTTAAATATGAAGGGATGTTACAGCAGGATAATACAGATATCTATATATGAATATCTACTTTTACTTGTAAGTCAGTTTATCAAAACACCCTAGGGATATTCAGTAGTCAAGGTAGTGGTATTCGGTGTAATTTTTAAAATGTCAGAACTGAAACCTTGGACAGCCTTCCCCTTGCCACCCAATAGCAAAAAGTGAATGCCCTGCTAGGTCTAAGTATATGAACCATTTCATCTTAACTATTTTTATTTGGAAAGCTCTTCTTTATTCTACTAGGTTAAGGAGCAGGCATGCTGTCTCAGCACAGAAATCCCACAGCTTATTACCATGAAATACATAAGCTCAGAGGATATGAAAGTGTTCCATCCAAGAGGATATGAAAGTGGTCTGCCCTGAGAGAGTTCAAGGCCTCCTGTATGTGGAACACAGTTCTAGGCTTTAAAGCTGTGCCGTGTCAGGACTTTCAAAAAAGGCAGTTTTCCAAATGGCCTTTTAAACTGGCAATTATCTCCCACGGATCATTAAGACAGACTTGTAGAGGAGAAATGAAAACACTAAAAAGAATTCAGTTTGGAAGGGCTCCTCTGCCTCAGAGGTGCAGTGGCAGGATGTGTGGGGACAGTGCAGCCAGGTACACCGTGACAAGCCCAGGGACCCAAGAGTAGCTTAGTCACAGAGGCGTTAGGAGCCTAAATGGGGTGGCAGGTCTGTATCCCAGCCGGCATCATCACAGCTCTACTGTGGCTGGAATCTCCTCGGGTCAGGCTAAAGCTGAGTGACTGCAGTTAGACACAGTCTTACCTGGGAACAGAATTAGTGAGCAAAACCTGTGTGACCTTATTTGTGGGAGAGTGGGGGTCACATGGTGGAAAACTCCATTACCCATCTTCATGCTTTAGATTTCAGAATCAGTACCTTTTTGTATATTCTAATGCAGTATTTGCATATAATTTCTAGGAATCCAGCCACTGTCTGACTTCTAGTTATCTTATTTATTCTGGACCTCAGCTCAGTGTCCCTCCATTCAGTAATAAAGATACTGACCACAAGGAGAAAAGGCTCTAAAGCCACAAACAGAAAGTAAAAACTGCCAATAAACAGAAGTATGTAAACTGAAGTTTTACAGTCAAATATTCCAAATTGCATGTAATCATAGTCCATAGAATATAAATTATGCTACTCAATTTGGATGGGGCAAGCAAATACGGGCAGCTATTGGCGTATCTGTAACACACCCATTATTTCATTATTTTTTAAAAGTAAACTAATGCCCTGTATTAAACTTATTCCCTCACATGGGACTTTTCTCTAGTATCTGAATACCCACACTATCCATTAGCTTCTCCAGGATGTTCAGATTGTTTCTGGTTGTTACCTTTCTGCATTCTGAGTAACACCACACTGCCCCATCTTGTCAGATAGTACTGACTCAAAAATAGCCATTAAAAGTTAGAGGTCTGAGATGTTTGTTTGTTTTTAAGCTACAGGGCTTCTGAGATACAAAGATAACTCCAGTGTATTAAGCCTCCAGTTTTCTTTAGGCTGAAAGTATGAAGGGGAATGATACATTCCTCCCTATTGCAGCTCTGGGGATTGTATGTTTTATATTCCAGTTCTTCAAAATGCAAAAAAAAAAAAAAAAAAAGTTACTGAAGGAAGAAGAACTCAAAAACACACCAGCTCTGAGTGATGACTTCAGAATAGCCCAGGGATACAGGATGGTGTTGAGTAATTTCAAGTTTACTTTCTGCTAAAAGATCCCTCTGGCTTCACTGGCTCCCACAATTAAGAAGGAAAACTAGTTTGCTCTTAACTTTCTTGGCTTGTCCCAGGCAGAAATGGCACTTTATATTTGCTCTCACTTTTCTCTATCCATCTGTGCTCTTTGGGAAGTGGCACCTTACCCAGAGTTGAATCCCATTCTGACCACAGTGAGATCAGTTTGCATCCACAGTAGTGCATTAAAGTCCCAGCTCTCTGTTGCCACTGCTCAGGCCAGCAGTGATGTGTTTCTGTGGAGGCTGGTATGGGTTTGTCCATGCACACTGCAGAGCTTCAGTAACCCACACGTAGGCAGAAGCGAAAATGGATGGAGGAAAGAAGGGGCAGCAAGACATCACTGCTCTTCTCTGTTCTTACCTCTTCAGTCATTGCAAGGGTCTGTTTGATCTGGGCTGTCTGGAAGTAGAGAGGACGTAGACAGAAGGGCTTGGAGGTGAGATTGAACCACTTGTTCAAATCCTGGAGATAAGGACAGAAACACACCTCTTCCTGCTCTGGATGGAGCATTATTTAACATTTGTGAGTGGTTTGTTTTACAGAGTGACCAGGAAGCCTGGGGAATATGGGTCATGTTTGCCAGCAAGAGAGATTTTGGCGATTCCAGGTCTGATATGCAGTGTTAGTTCCAAAGAGCTGGGAAGCTGGTTATTTTATAAGTGGTGCTTTTAAACACCATTTTTAGGAATAAGAAATAAGCGCACAGATATGCATGTAATACCAGCAAACATACTTTACTTGCAAAGAGGCTGGAGGAAATTCAGTCTCAGAGGATGCTCTGGTAGTGCCACATTTTCTGCTGGCAACCTGGGCTCTGATGATCACCTCTAACACAGCCATGAGAAGTTTAAGGGTCCTGGTGTCCTAAGGAAGGATCACCATAAAACTATGATTAGAGACTTGACAAACTGGAGCAGGGCTGTGTCCTTTCAGATGGCTTTGGGTTACACCTACTGAAAAATGAGGTTTTCAGGGGGACCAAACTCATTCAGTCTCTTCTTCCTGTTCCATGTGTCGCACAGAGCAGTGAGATCCAGCTAAGCACCGAGTTCTTGTCTCTGTGCAGGTACCCCAGCCTTCTCTTTGAGGCTCCTGGTGACCACACACTACTCCTGCCAAACTTTATTTTGACAGTGGAAGAACGGCTATTTTGTTCTGCGGTGACTGCTCCAGGATATATCAGTGTCACGTCACCTAAATGGCGCTGGTCACCCCAGTTCGCAGTAGCTGCTAAGACTTGCTTACCGCAGCAGAGCCTGTCATTCTGAGATTAAGGAGGGATTAGCTGTGCGATTTCATTCATCCTTAAGAGAAAGGTTAAAGACTTTGGGAGGAGGAAGTACGCGAGCGCGCGCACATGTGTCTTCCAAAACAACAGATGGTTTCAATGAAGTTGCTCCTGCTGCTAGGAAGTGGCACTTCTTGACATTAGCAGAGCCATATCTCCTCAGGGTTCTTGTTTCTACCAGCCTGGCTCAGCATGGCCAAACCCACTGTCCGGCATGGGGTAATCAGGGAAGGCACTCCGCTATCTGCCCCATTAATTGCCCCCTGCCGACCTGCCCTCTCTCCTGATGTAACGCCCACTGTGCTCAGTACGGCACGATCGATCGGCTTTGAAGGGCAACTTTCCCTAATGATCCGCAATTCCCCCTACTTAAACTGCAGCCAGAACTGTCTTTTTACGGATTCTGCGAGAAATGTGTGATTTCTTGGAACCACTAAACAAAAACCTCTCTGCTTCAATCAATGGATCGATGTATTAAATTATTGTGCAACTAAATTAATGTGCCCCTTGGTGACAGAATTGCAGAAAATGAGCAGTGTTTTATGCATTAAAGGCAACCTGGTAAAAGATTGTTTTTCAAGGTTAGATTGTTCCACAGTGAATATCAAGATTTTTCCAATTAAAATATGAGGGGGGTTTTTGGAGCTGCATCAGCTCTATTACTTCTCACAGTGCAAATTAACTGGTACAAATAACTGAAGAACTGTAAATAGTAATTGAGACATATTTGGGAGTTAGCAAGTAATACTATTTTTTTTTACTAGTTTGTATTTAAATGTTATAGGTAAACAATTTTGCTGGAAATCACTGTGGGGTTATTTTGGTGGGGTTTTTCTTTGTTTAAACTCAAGAGTCATGAAAAATGCCACCATTCATAACGTTGTCATGAAAAACTAAAGAGCTTCTGCAGCCCTTGGTTTCCTCTTTTTGGGCTATGTGGCACGTGTGGGGACAGGCTGTGCCTTCCTTTCACCATGCCCTCTTTTCAGTGAAAAAAACAGAGAGAAGGGCAAAGAAAAGAAGGAAAACAGGCTGCAGTGACCTCTTCCTACAGCTTTAACATAAACATGATATCCAAAATGAAAATGGTAATATTCATGTGGATTAAAAATCATTATCTTTTAAAGCTGCTTGAACAAACCCTGGTTCCTGTTTTCTTTGAATTTTAGTCCATTTGCATTTCTTATCTTCATTTTGCTGATGGGAGAAAACATGGGAAGTTTCCTACACACCTAGTACGGTGTAGCAAGAGCTGCCTGTTCCAAAAGTGCTCTGTGCACGCTGTCTTGTGCAGCAGGAGCGCTGGGGCAGGCTCCTTCCAGGTGACCCAAACCAACCATTTCATAGATATGATGTTTTCTCCGTCCCTATGTTGAAGGCAACCAGATGAACCGGTTTTCTAATTAACTTGTTCTGCAGGTGCAATGACAAAGGAAAACCTTTTCAATAACTTCATTGTTTGCTCGAACTCTTTTTATGGGTATCTTCTAAGTTCTCAAATATCTGAAAATGTATTTTGTCCACTTTCTCCTGAAGCTTCTTCCTTTTCCTCTTTTCTTTCTTGGGCTCATGACAAAGACATTTTTATTCTGAAGGCAAGAATCCCAGAACACGCAGTGCCAATTGTGATTTTATAAGGAGTCCAATGGTTCTAATCACTTATAAAAGGCAGACATGGACTGTGTGTTCCTTATCAGCTGACGTAATTTCTTTTTTATTTTGAACCTCTGGAATATCAAATGGGAAAATTTCGCCACCAAATGTATGTTTTCAAGATCTATCTCCAGGAATGATAAATTAGGTGTGAAATTAAAGCACAGCTGAAAGCATCCCAGTCCCTCAATAACAAGGACTTTGAATGCTTGCAAAATCCTAAAATAGGTTTCAGTGCATTGCTGCCAGAAGAACTAAAAAAATGGTACCAAAAATTATTAAAATACATACCAAAACCTATTATAAGATAAAAGGATTTACATTAACATATCTATTCACAGCTCCCCATTGTCTCCTGGGTACACAGAATTCATGAAATCAAATTATTTGATCGACAGCATGAAGAAATTTGTGGCAGCATGAAGCTAAGAACTCAATTTTTTCACGTCTACACTCAAATATGGGCCTGCATCGCTTCACAGACAAAACAGTGACAGGAGAATGAAAATAAAGTGGCAGAAGGGAGATGGAATTCTTTAAGCATCTTGTAATTTCTGAAAGAACAGGCTCAAATATTTGTGTGTAATGCAAATGCCATTTATATGAAGCTTTAACATGGTATGTGACTGTCATGGATTTCAGAGCAGCTTGCACAGGCAACACAGCTCGTTCTGCCCTTCAGAGTTCCAGGGAATAGTATGCAGAACTGGGTGAAAAATCCAGATCCCTGGACTTCCATGGGAGTGCTACATGGTGCTACATCCTGGGAGTGCTAATGGAGGTTTCCAGGGCGGGGAGAGGGTGATTGTGTTATTCCACTTGAGAAAGGCTTCAGCCTTAGCAAAAGTGCCACTATCAATGCCTCTTAAAGCACATCTAAACCTGTTTGTATGGCAATTTACTTGCTTCACCAAAAACCATACGAAGATAAGCTATTTCAAGAAAGGCTCATGTTCCAAAGTGCCAGTTCAATGCGGGATCTGTATTAAAAAACATTCTACATTTGGCTTCTGCATTTTAACACTAATCCAGCCCGGCCTATGTGCCCACACCGAAGGAAATGAACTGGATCAGGCAATGTCATTTGCTAAAGGGTAAGACTAGAGGAATTCTCCACCCTTTCGTTTTATATTTCTAGGGACAATTTCACAGGCTGTGCCATTGCTGAATGGGGAAATTGGAAAACTGCAGAATCGATTTGCAGACGTGAAGTTCTATTTTCTTTTACACCTCCTTCATCAGAGTCTCCATCACTCCTGCGTTGTGCAGCATTATCATCCGAGCAGCCTGGACACCACTGATAATTGCTGAGTGAGGGGAAGGCTGTGCCTTGCAAGCAAAAGTAAAACCAGTGGGGTGGCACTGCCTTTAAATTCAACTGCTTTAGAGAAGTGGGCATGTACCCAGGCTACTATTTCTCAGAGGTAATGGGAAATTAATTTAAAAATACTATTCAAGTTGGTTTTGTTTGCTTTTTCTTCTAAACAAAACTTCACAGCTGAAAGCTGTGAAGCCGTATTAAATCCATTTTGCGTAAAACCAGAAAAAATATACATGATTTTGCAATGCTTCCATTATTTAATTCTTTTGTTAATTGCGTTTCACAAAGAAAAAAACCTCAAAACCTCTTCCACAGCAAATGCCTGATAATGACTCAATTCCCAAGAATGAGACCAGTGGCTAATTGCTGCAGAAAATTGGAAAACCTGGTGACTATCATCCACTTAACCTCTGGGATGGAGAGAGAAATCTGCTTTGTGATATTAAGGGTCAGGGCAACAAAATGGTCACTTGTGTGCTGCAGTCACTCAGCAGCTCTGTGGGACAGGTGGGGCTGATCTGGCTGCTCACAGCACGCTGGGGTTACCAGCTCTGGAAAAATTAAGAATATTCCTGGTGTAACAAGCTTTCAGACCAAGTAGCCGATTATTGGTTTCCATTAAAGGTCGATTCAACCTTGCACAGCTATGGGTCTCACATCCTGACGCTTCCCTGCCCCTCACCACATCCTTACAGCATTAGGACGCTGGCCATTCCTGTTGCCCTCGCTGCCTGTTTTCAGCAGCGATGGTGGCGGCAGCTCTGCCCAGCCTGCTGGGCAGCCATCTCTGGGTGACACCTCCACTCCCCTCAGGGAGGGTTTGCCCCAGCAGCCGCAGCTCAGTGTGCACAGGAGAACTGCAGGAATTGGGGGTGGAGGGGGTAATGTATTCCTCTGGAGAGGCCATGTCTGCCGGGTGTCTCTGGTGAGGAGTGAACAGGATCCAAAACTTCGGGACGAGGCGCTGGAGCTGCCCACGCGTCCGTGCCAGAGGGCCCAAAATGGCGGCTCGCCCTGAGGCGCCGCCGCCTCGTTGCTACGCGACCGGCAGAGCCCGCCTCTCCCCGAGAACTACAACTCCCAGACATCCCACTCCGGAGGGGCTGCAANATGCTGCGGGGTGCGCGGCCGGCGGCGAGCGGGGGAAGCGGCGCGGTGACATTTCCTGCCGGGCCGCCCCCGGAGCCGCTGCCCGAGCGGGGCCCAGGATGGCAGCGCTGGGAGGTCGGTGCGGGGCGGCGGGGGAGCGCCCGGTGCGAGAGGGAGGGGTCCTGGCGAGGGGTATCGAAGCCTGTATGATGAGGGGTGTCTGGGCGAGGCGGGGCGATGAGGGGGTTCGGGCCTGTGCTGGGGGGGAGCACCGTGTGAGCAGGTTCGGGGGTGCCCGGGCTGGGAAGCTGTGAGGGGTCCCTGGGAGGGGCAGCGGTGCTCGGGTGTGGGAGGTGATGGCGTGAGGGGAGAGGGCGCCCGAGAGGGTGGCTCTGTGAGAAAGGGGGTGTGCGAGGCAGTGTGCTGTGTTAGGGTGGAATGAGAGTGCCCCGTGAGGGACCCGCCTGCTGTGTTAGGGGAGCGCAGCCGCGAAGTGGGGTTGATGAAAGGCTTCTATGAAAATGGATGTGCTTTCTCTCCTCTTTGCCCCTTTGTGTTGCCCAGTTTTTGTTGGAAGCCCTCTGTTGCAGTCAGCAGCTTTACCTGATTTGCAGCTCTTGCCACCTAATGTTTTTCTTTTGAGCTCTCCTTTGTTGTTGTTGTTGCGTAAAAATTTTGTTGCTGTTACGAAACAGATTTTTGTGCTTGAGCTATTGCTCAATTTTCACTTTGGGATTTACTTCATTAGGCTTATCACATGTTATTTAGCAGCATATGCTCTACTAAATATGTTTCCACGGTGATATACGAGCTCCTTCACACCTGAGAGATTTCAAAATGTAATTCAGTTTTATTTGTAGCGAAAACATGTAACTGTATCTACAAATTTATGTGAGTTTAGGTTTGTTGCCCAACAGACTTATTGTAGGGCTGTTTCTTCATGAGCCTCTGCTCCAGCCATTACTTGTGTAAGGCAGAAGCCAGTTCCTGTTTCAATGTGAAGTTAAATATTTACATACAGACTTGTGTAATGGTGAGGTGGGTTGGGGACTTATTTTATTCCTTTGTGCTCCTTTTTGTTTTATAAGTCAGTAAGTGTTGTGTTTCTTGACTGGATTTCCCCTTCCCCAGTGATATGAAGTACTTGTATTGTTTTCCTTAATGGTAATGGATATTAACTTTATAGTTTATAGGGATATAGACTTTATAGTTTAATGGTAACTGACATGTACATTGTGAAAAGGAAAAAGAAAAGAAATGAAGTATCTTTATATATTTACTCATCCTTGAAAATGTTTGGCTTGCTGTAGATGGATGGTGATGCTGAAGATGTATGGAATATTAATTTGTGCTAATTCTTGGTCATGTGTGGATTTTTGGCATGTGTATGGATTTTTTTTTGGAGGCTGTTTTTTGCTGTTGGTTGTTTCCTGTTAAAGTTTCAATTTTGCTTTGTAGAACCAAGTCAGTTTTCACAAACACTGAATGGAATTCCTCCCTCAAACTCAGTCATCAATGGAATGGACCCTTTCCATGCTTGTAGTATTCTCCAACAGCTGAAGACCATGTATGATGAAGGACAGCTGACAGATATTGTAGTGGAGGTGGATCATGGGAAAACATTCTCCTGTCATAGGAATGTTCTTGCTGCAATCAGTCCTTATTTCAGGTACAACCATCCGTTGTTCTAGTGGTGATCAAAGCAGATAGAATATTAGTGTAGGTATTATTTTTAAAATTTTCATTTAACAAAAATAAGTTCTATGTATTTATAGGTCATATACTGCACCTAGCAAGTAAAGATTATTGTACTCTTAAGGTCAGTGAATTATCAGTGTCTGTTTCTCAAAGGGAAGTTTCATTGGAGAAAATGTCACACAATTTTAAACCAAGCAAAACTGCCTCTGGTACCGAGAGTATCAGGGATACAGTAAGAGCATATTGGAACTACTTGTTTTCTTTTAAAGTTACATATTTTAGCATGCTAGAGTATGCATATGAAATAATTTGTTGAAAGTTGAATGAAAAGACTTGGATATGTCAAGATCTTTGCTTGTAAACTCAGTGAATTTTAACACAGGGTTAGTGAGGTAATTAAGCAAGAAGTTCCACTTTTGTTTCAGTAAGTGTAGAACTGATCTTAAATTTAGGTACCCCAACAGGAAAGTTCAACATCTGTGATAAATGTATTTGTGCTGATGGAGGGGCAATCACATTGGGATTAGCTGTACAGCATGTTTAATTTTCTACCTGTAGTTAAAGGTAATTGCAGACAAACTGCTGAATATTTTTGTTTTGCAGATCGATGTTCACGAGCGGCCTTACCGAGAGTACCCAGAAGGAAGTTCGGATCGTTGGTGTCGAAGCAGAGTCGATGCATTTAGTGTTGAACTATGCATATACCTCCAGAGTCGTGCTGACAGAGGCCAACGTTCAAGCTTTGTTCACTGCAGCCAGTATCTTCCAGATCCCTTCCATACAAGACCTGTGTGCTAATTACATGATCAATTATTTGGACCCACAGAACTCCATTGGGGTGTTCATCTTTGCTGATCACTATGGTCATCAGGAACTCAAAGACAGGTCACAAGAGTACATTCGCAAAAAGTTTCTGAGTGTCACCAAAGAGCAAGAGTTTCTTCAGTTGAGAAAAGACCAACTGATAAGTATCCTTAACAGTGATGATTTAAATGTAGATAAAGAAGAACATGTTTATGAGAGCATTATAAGGTGGTTTGAGCATGAACGAAATAAGAGAGAAGTGCACCTTCCAGAAATATTTGCCAAATGCATCCGTATGCCTCTGTTGGACGAGACATTTTTACAGAAAATCCCTCCCGCGTTTGCACAGGCGATGGCCAAAAGCTGTGTACAAAAGGGACAACCCAGTGCCAATGGCTACACACAACGGCTTGGAATGACTGCTTCCGAAATGATCATATGCTTTGATGCTGCCCACAAACACTCAGGAAAGAAGCAAACAGTGCCTTGTTTAGATTCGGTCACAGGGAGAGTGTTTAAACTATGCAAGCCACCAAATGACTTGAGGGAGGTCGGAATTCTCGTGTCTCCTGATAATGATATTTACATTGCGGGTGGTTACAGGCCAAGCAGCAGCGAGGTCTCCATCGACCACCGAGCGGAGAGTGATTTTTGGATGTATGATCACTCTGGCAATAAGTGGATTCCGAAGGCTCCTTTGCTGCGGGCCAGAATAGGCTGCAAGTTGGTTCACTGCTGTGGGAAGCTGTATGCGATCGGGGGGAGAGTTTATGAAGGAGATGGGCGGAACTCGCTCAAGTCTGTGGAGTGCTATGATAGCCGGGAGAACTGCTGGACAGCTGTGTGTCCCATGCCGGTAGCAATGGAGTTCCATAGTGCTGTGGAGTATAAGGATAACATCTATGTTTTACAGGGTAAGGTGGTTTGACTGCCTCTGTGGTGTTTTATTGGAAGTGGGGATTGTTCATTCTGACTGACTGTGTTTTCTTAAGCAGTTTGGAAAAACCCCTGGGGCAGCGGCAGTGGGGGGAAAACTAGGAAGAGGGAGGTTGCTGCTTGAATTCTCATGCCCTGGGAATGTGTCACTAAGTTGTAGTACTGAGTTATTGCACAGATGGCATTTTTTGTGGTATTCTGAGTCAATGATACAGTATTCAACTTAACTCTGAAAATTCTGTATTAAATCTTTACCTGGTTGAAATGCACCAACGTTGAAGAAAAGATACTGTCCTATGAAAAAGCACTTTGCATTTTATTTGGCTAAAGCTTGGAAAATTCCTGGTGTCTTTATTCTTGGTGACTTGTAAAAGTCGATTAATGACTCAAAGTCTTCATTTCCTGCCCTACCCTCCTTTCTGAAGTCACCCTAGAAACTAGAAAGAGATAAAGCACCTTTCTTAGTTAAGAAGTTTAATTTCGGTTTCTTTGGTCAGTAATTACAGTGTTGCCTTTACATTCAGTGCACGCTGAAAAGTGCTGAGACTGGTTTGAGGCTGTGGTAAGAGGCCCACGAAGTGAAAAGGAAGAAAGAGGGGGAGGTGTCTCAGTTTTGTTTTGCTAAGGGCCACCACTGTAAACACCTGCACAAGTTGGGGTCTCGGATGCACACCTGCTCCTTCTTGGGTCACTTCCATACAAAGCTGGACCATGGGAGAGACACGGGATAGCGAGTACTGTAAGATCCTTGTCATTTACCAGAAGAAGTTAACGTGATTTCTTGACTTTGCATTTGTGATCTTCCATGTGACTTGCAGAGTTTTCTTCTTCTTCCGTTGTTTCTGTATCATGTTTGACTCTTGTTGGTTGTGGCTTTAAATAATTGTGTTATGCTAAAAGGTTCTCTAAATCTCTCTCTTTTGGGTCAGATGTCTGCTTAAGGTGGCTAGAAAGGAGTGCTGAAGAATATTGAACTTAGTGTTTGTTCCTTTAAATGTTTCTTAGAATTGGTAGAAGGTGGATGGTATTATTATAACCTATAGAATAAGAGTGCACCTTGTTTACAAATTTTAGCTGCACTGATTCTGTGCTTCAGTGCTTTAGGTGACAACTGACTGCTTGTATAAATAAGCTACTTCCTGTGCTAACCAGCAAATTCTAAAGAGTAGTTTTATGGGTGGTGAGATAAAACCTTGATTGAGTTATGCTGTAGTACAAAGAGGTTAGCTTTTAGTAATTTTTCTAGAGAAAACTCCTAAGTTAGAAGCAGTGAATAAGAATTGATGAGAGTGTGAAAATGCCAATGGAGTGCAAGTGTCAGTCACAGGGGATTGCACTGTGGAACAAAACTGAACGATCAAAATTAGTATTATCTGTAAGACTTAATCTCTTAAACTCTGTTCCATCAATTTTACTGTCTCATTTCTGTATTCTTTGTTATGCTGGAGGTGCTTGGTCACACAACAGCTTGGTTAGAATTCTTAAGATAGCCACGTGAAATCATATATGATTTGAATTATGCTAGTATTTGGCAAATGTTAGGCCTTTCTTCCACTGGACTTTACAAAAGGCAAGGTGGTCTTTATCTATGTTCTTTTCATGAAATGTTACAGAGCATGAGGTTTTGGTCATCTGAACTTCCATCATCTGCAGTCTGTAGAGGGCTGCTCTGTGCACTGAGCAGCAGAGGTGTTTTATAAACCTAACTGTGAATCAGTAGCTTCATGCAGGTTTTCACCTGGCCTCCTTTTAAACAAATCAGCCTAAATGTGTAACCCAGCCACCTGACATGAGTAGCTTCAAAACCTGTGTGTAGTATAAGACAGAATTCAGGGTTTGAAAGCTGCTAAAGCTGAGCAAGTAATTACGAAACTCCCCATCTGCAGATGACACATCGTGAAGATGTTAAAGAATGAAACAAATTAACTTCGGACATTTCAAGACTGGAAACTTGAAAGGTTTTGTCCCAAATTAATAAGCATGATTTAGAAGTAATAAAGGATACCTAGAAACTATGTAGAATATGTTCCTGATACGCTTCGAATTCCCTCTGCTTCAGCTGAAACAGAAACTCAAAGTAGTTCTTAGTCATGCTATTGATACTTTGTAATGCACTAGAAGGAAAGCAGTTGATGGTGCTGGGGTGTTTGTTTTGGGATCCAGGCTCTAGAAAACTTAGAGCGTTTCCATCTGTGGAAGAACATACTTGAAAGCTTAATTGCCACAGAATTGTTGGTCTGGAAATGAAGCACAAGTTATGATTTATTTTTGCTTTCTCTTTTCAGGGGAATTTTTCCTTTGCTACGATCCTCAGAAGGATTACTGGGGATTTTTAACCCCAATGACTGTGCCTAGAATCCAAGGCTTGGCAACAGTGTACAACGACTCCATCTACTACATAGCCGGCACCTGTGGGAACCATCAGCGCATGTTCACCGTCGAGGCCTACGACATCGAACAGAACAAGTGGACTCGAAAGAAAGACTTCCCATGCGATCAGTCCATTAATCCATACATAAAACTTGTTCTCCTCAAAAACAAACTCCATCTCTTTGTCAGAGCTACTCAAGTCACTGTTGAAGAACACGTTTTCAGAACCAGCAGGAAGAATTCACTCTACCAGTACGATGAGGTCACTGACCAATGGCAGAAAGTCTACGAGACTCCAGACAGGCTCTGGGATTTAGGCCGGCATTTTGAATGTGTTGTTGCTAAAATGTATCCGCAGTGTCTTCAGAAAGTTATTTAATGTTTTGGTTTTTTTTTTTCAGTAACAGGCCTTAGTGATTTCAGTGGTAATTTGATGCTAGAGAAAACATGTCTTAAAAGAAAAGAAATTCTGTCAGTATTTATTGTAAGATGAAACAGACAGTTTTTTGTATATGGGGATGGGTGCTCTTTAAAGGTTGCAGTCCGGGGAGGGAATTGTTGGTTCAGTTTCATATTTACTGATATTTTCCTGGGAAATGAGAAGGAGGTTACAAAGTGCAATTATCAGCATTTTTTTTCTGGTAAACACTTAATCATGTCATGCTAAAGGGTTTTTTTGTGGTAAAAGCAAATTAAGTGGAAGAGCCAGGATAACTATGCACTACAGTGGAAGAAAATCTAGCATTAATAGTTAAGGATGTCCAAGAAGTGTTGAAGTGACTTTTCTTCTTTTTCTCTTTTTTTTTTTTTAATACGGGTAAAATTTGAGGCAATATCACTAAGTTTTGTTGCTTTTTTTTTTTTTAATTTAGATTTAAAGTACATAGGAGAGGAATGGTAGATCCTGATTCATAATGATCTCTTCTTTTTTGTACTGTTTTTGAAGTCTGCTAAGATGTTTGTGATGTTGTTTGTGCACTGCAGTTTGGGAGAAAAACTCAAGTCAGAATTGGATTGTGGAGTACCTTCACCCCGGATGGAGGCCTGTTCATACTGTTGTACCAGTTCCTGTCTGTGGATTTTTGTTGAGATTGAGCTTAATGATAGTGGGGAAAAAAAATCCCAACACCTGTTTTTTGCCACATAGATGTAGTGCTGTAAAAACATTTTTTTTTTGACACTGATTAAAACCTTTTTTTTTCATCCCATAAAGGGCTTTAACCCAAAAGTTGATGGTGCTAGTACATTTTTAATACTTATTTGTCTGAACTGGGCCAGCCTTCTGCTACTCTTTAAGACAGCCTGTTATTTTCCATGGAGTGTGTGTCTGTCTCCAGGCCCTGTCCTGTCATCAGATTGTCTTTTCTAACATAACATTTTTACTGCAGTGGTGTTCTTGCACAGAATGGTGACAGGATATGGCCTTAATAATACTGATTCTCTTTTATTTTTTCTCTTTGTGTGGAGTGTTCATTCTGTCTCCACTACAGTACACTGCTATGTGCAGAGTTGGCATGTGCATTTGGAAAAGTGTGGTTTAACTTTGCAGGTTGTTCTTTCTCTCTGCAGTCAAGCCCCCAACTATCTTCTATTTCATTCTGATCTATAATGTGAAAAATTGCACTACTGAGCTGTCAGCATTATCCAGTGTATTAACACAAAATTGACAATAAGCATCCATGGCTTAAATAATCTTAGGTGAAATACAGAGTAAGGAATATATTGCAACACTTTTCTGTATGTATTTAACATTTAACTTATTTTTGAAAACTAAGTAAGTTCAAAGTTCAGTCTCTACTTCAGTAGTGAAAATTGGAATTAAAAGGGAAAAGAGGAATCCTAAAACTTGCATCAGCTGTAATTTACCAGGTTTCTTACAGCTCTACTTTTTGCAGAGCTATAAGTTATCTTACTCTTTCCTGTTTTTTCCTGTTGACCTAAGTAAACCAGTTAACTTGACATGGCACTGGCCGTCACTGGCTGAAAGTGCTTACCATTATCTGGCTTAACAGCTGATATTTCAGTCAGCCAAATATTTAGCTCATTGTTTATCCCCCTGGCATGGCTGAGGATTTGGATAATGTTTGTTTACTATGTGGTCTTCCTGTTCCCAAATGGAATCTTCCTAATACACGAAAACACTCGCCTGGTTCTATTTATTAATTCTTGCACAAAATGTTTGAGAGGCAAAACCAAACAAAAAACTGTGAAATGAAAAGCAAAATAAAAATGCCTCTTTGCATTACATACCTCATCTTCCAGAGATTCACCAAACTCTTCTTCCAATGCGAGCACCTGCATTTTGTTTTTTTTCCTGAATTTGGCAATTCTCGCTGAGACTGCATTTTCCAACAGTGTTGAAGTATACTGTTTCTTTGTTTAGTTTTCTTCTGGATAGTTTTATCTGTATGCACAGCCAAGAATAAGGGGTTTTCTGAAAAGTACAACTAATTGAATTTTTAACTAATGATCCTTAGTCCTTGGCTAGCTCTCTTTGCGCTGTTGTAGGCCTCTAGCTGCAAGCTTTCTGAAGCACCCTCCCTAACAGTGTTGCATTTGTGTGTAAGACTTTTTTTTTTTTTTTT
>VXBT01008861.1:293626-348260 GCA_013400235.1 Oriolus oriolus
TTTTTTTTTTTTTTTTGAGCTTGGTTGAATATTTACAAGATTTCTTGCTGCTTTTTGACAATCTATATTTATTTAGTAGAACAAATTTCAATATATTACTTGAAACTATGAAATAGAATTGAGTTAGCAGTTGACTGGTCATGTGATGTATAGAAGTACAATATGCTGTGGTTAATTCTGCAGTAGGTTTGTTAATTTTTTTTTATCTGCACTAAAGTACGAAGATCTCCATTCTGTTTAACCATTCAAACTGAGGGTGTGATCCAAGTCTGTCATGTGTTTGAAAGCTAAATCCTGGAACTTGCTGTGGGAGTAGAATATACTAAAACTTTTGCATGAGGAGTTTGTTGAGACAGTAATGTAGCTGTGACATTTTGCCAATTCTTAAATGCTTCTACGTTATGCTGAAAGTCAGATTCCTGGTAAAGTTTTGCTTTAGAGTCAGGCTTAAGTAAACTTGCACAGCACAGAAAAAAAATGATTGCACCAAAGGTACTGATAATATTTGAACAGTAATCCGTACATTTTGCTCATTTGGAATTTTGTTTGCATTGGTTTGTTTCCCTTTATGAAATTAATTTCTAGCATTGTAAGAACTTAGGTGAGTGTAACTCTCTTCCAAAATTATTAGTTACTTTCCTTTAGAAGGAAACAGTTTGTAATTTCCACTTGCTTCCATCAGTGAAATTTAGAATAACTCAAAGCAGTTTTGGTGCACCAGACATGCAGTGTGTGTATGTTCTACAAGAGATCCAAGAGCTCCCTGTCCGCGAGGCTGTTGAGAAGTGGCATCCAACATTCAGTGCTCAGGTATGTTAGTAAGAAGTACTGTAGTCCTATGAGGGCAAATGTGTGGATTTTTAAACATTTTGCCATAATTGCACAATTTTGCATTTTTACTTAATGTCATGTTATGTTTCTTAAAATAAACCTATTGTTGAAATACAGTGGAGTTCAACTGTTTTTGTGACAAATCTGTGTGCATTTTAGTAAATTTCTGAAAATTAATCTGATGTATTTTTGACATTTGTTCAGTTCTTCTATTTCTGTATTTGTGCCTTACCTGTGTGTAATGTCACTTTTTTGTTTTTTGAAGATGGAAGGTGCTTTGTTCTTTTGTCTCATTCCTTGTGGCTATTCAGGTCTAACTTATCATTTGTTTGCACACGGGTGACATGACCTTTCCCTTCCCTTTCTCCTTGCCTTTGTCTGCAGCTGACACCCCAGCAGGAATGTCAAGTCAGGCTTTCCAGCCTGAGAATACTGTGTATTGGAAAGCAAGCCCCAACCCCCTTTACATTGCATTTCCCAGCATCCTTGCTGCAGAGCTGAGAACTAGAGGCCCCTGGCTTTTAAAGCAAAGCTCCAACATTCTGGGTGGTTTCTGCTGCAGTGACGGTGCTTAGCAGAACTGCTTGTACATGATGCTGGTTGTTGGAGAACCTTTGTTCTCTTCCAGAGACTGTCTCATGACCAGTGGAGGTGCCAAGTCACAGCAACCTGGGAAAACAACATGGAATTCTCTTGTTTGGGTCGGTGCTGATGGTGTCAGGTTCTGCAGGCGCTGTGTGTGTGCAGTCCCAGGGCTCTGATCTCACTGTGACTGCAGAGGTGTGGTGGGATGGCTTGTGTGACTGGGATGTTGGTGTGAAGGGCTGCACTGTTTGGGAAAGAGACCAGGAAAGCACCGTGGTGCTGGTGGCAACGCTTGGAATGTATCAAGGCCTGTCTTGGGGTGGATGATGAGTGAGTCGAGAGCTTATGGGCTCTGCTCCCAGGGCAGTCTGGTCAGGGTGACCTGCTGGGGGTGTTTGCTAGGGGCCACCTGAGCAGGAGGAACTGGATGAGGCTTTCTACTGGCAGCCTCTTCAGGGATCTTGGAACAATCCCATGGGAACAGGCCCCACAGGGAAGAGGGGTCCAAGAGAGCTGGTTGATTTTCAGGGATCGCTTCCTTCAGGGTCTAAAATGATGCGATCTGATAAACAAGGAATTGGGTAAAAGGGGCAAGACACCTGTCTGGGTAAAAAAGGAATTCAATTCCTGCATAAGCAGGAAATACACAAGATGGAACCAGGGTCAGAACAAAAAAGGGACAGGAGTGTTTCAACCATGTTCTTTGATTCCCTAATTTCTCTTCTGCAGTGCCCCAAGTTCCTGTGGAGCTCTTGTGAAATCCTTTCAGTGTTGGAAGTGTTACAATGCCAATGCTATAACAGAGGTGGATGAGATCACTTTGCAAGGTCAGGTTAACCTACTTGGGTGCAAGGAGCATGAGCAGCTAACTGAGGGACCTGGGGAGCCACAGGTTTGCAAATGAGTATACTTCTTAAAGCGTCAATAAGGATTTTCCTTCTTTAGCTACTAAAGTAAATTCCAGTGTATTTTTTTGAAGAGAGAAGTCGCTGGGCCCTTGAGAGATTCTTTCTGTCTGCAGGCTGGGGCGTGGAATTATTTGCTGGGCATGTTTTTTCCTTTCAGACATCCTTTTGGAAGTCAGTTGTGTTATTTTGGAAGCATCTGCTGAAGGACAGGAACACACAAAGCCCTGCACACCGCATGAAATGAAGTAGCATTCCGTAAGTGAACTTACCCACTATGTTTGTGCCCCAAAGCTGTGAAGTGCATGCTGCATGCAGGGGAGTATCTCACAGCTTGGCACTTGTGTGCAGCCAATAGGTGGGGAAATAACCATCCAGCTGTTGCTTTCTCCTTATCTCTTTGCAGCACGTTCTCCCCTCTGGGCCTCTCAAAGATGGAAGAGAGACCAACAAAGCTGGAACCTCCCCCATTTCTTAATATCTCACTAAGGTCCCCTGTGCCTCACTGCTGATTTTTGTGTTTGTGTTTAACCCAAATAATGACGCAAATATCCACTGTAAGAGGCAGGTATCCATTAACTTTAACAAAGATTCTGTGATCAAGTTACTTCTTAACAAGTAGGAGCAGCAAAACTGACTGATTCTAATGTCTCTCCAAGTGGAATTTCTGAAACACAACAAAGGTGTTTGTCAGCTTTCCCTTTCAGAAGGTGCTGGTGGGGTCTCTTTTTGGTTTTAGCCAATAGGACACAAATCCTGTACAGACTCAGTGTCTTTGAGAGCTTTGGCCCTCTACAAAATGCAGTTTGAAACAGACACCACCTGAGAAGCTGGGGTAGGGGGGGTGAGCAGGCAGTGAGGGTGATCGAGCACATGTACAAAACCTTGAATATTGTGTTTCCTCATGGAAAAAGTGCTAAAAATCCCCACTTGGAGAACATTTGGCTGGGTTTGACTGCTTTTGAAGGATTAGGTGGATTCCTGCATGTCACAAGTTTTGAGTGAAGAAGGCCTAGATCTGCCTGAAGAGGAGCAAAAGGGAAATAGGTAAAGCATGATGCCCTCCTCTTTGTAGTACCTGGATGACGGGGAGGCCTTCCCAGCATGGAAGGACCTCTGTGTAATTCATACAAGTGTGTCACAGGTTTCTCCTCTGCCCTCCCTCTTTCTGTAGCTGTGGGCCAAAGCATAGCCTGGCCTCAAAGCCATGCCAGGGTAACAGGACTGGAGGTTGTGCCCAAATAACCTCGAGCTGCTGTCTGTTAACAGATCAGCTCCACAATTTACAGATGGTATGTGCTTATTTAGACCTTAAAGTGTCACTGAGTGCTAGCAATGATAACATACCTGTAAAACATCAACCAAAACTGTACCAAATATATCTATTTTAAGGAATGCCCTCTGTGTTCCCATGGCTCCTTAGATCTGCAGACCTCTGCTTTGTGGCCCTCACTGTCACACAATGCTGGCTACACCCAGCCCAAGTGTAAGAAATGTGAACTGTGTCCTCACTTTGTGCCAACTTTTCATCCTTTTACTTCACGATACATATCTAATTTTTGCTTATCTATAAATGGAGTTCTAAATTTCATTAGATTAATTATTTTGAAATCAAGATGGTATGTGACACATCAGCTGCAGAAAAAGATTCACAGATACACTTTGAATTACCTTAAACCCTTCCAGTTTGATTCAGTTTGTATTCATTCAGTAACAGATTTCTTTACAGATTCTGGAAAGTTCAGGGGCAGGAATATTTGGTGAATATCAATTAACCTTGTCCAACAGCCAATAAATTAAGTGCTGAAATGGTATTTACTCTGCAAATTTACATTTTGTTTTTATTAAGTAAAAGTTGTACCACATTTTATATCAAAACTAGTATATGGGAGAGAAAGTGTTAAGAAGAAAGAGCCATTGGATTAGTCATTCAAGTTTCAATTTTTCATGGGCCAATGAAATAGTAAAGGAGAGTTTCTGCTGCTTTTGTCCATCTCAACCACAAGGGAGGTTGTCCAAGGTTTTCTGAAGTGATTTTGAAGAGCAGTCTCAAGAGTGTGAATTGCTGTTGTGCCTGATGCGCATTAAAAATGGTCACAGCCCAGTAACTATCAGCAAAAAATCTTTGTAAATTGGGCAATTGCTATTAACACAGAGATGGAAGGAGGGACAATATCTAACAAAGGCAAATCCATGTTTTGATTTGGTAAAGCATCAGTCTAAAATGGCTCAGTGCCAAGGGAACCATTAAGCATCCACAAGCAAAATAGAAAGTACATTTTTGGAAGTGTAGAAGTTAATTTGTTCTGAAAGTCTAAAGGAATTTCACCTTTCACAATGCCATTTTTTTTTGCAATAGCATACTTCCAAACACTACACCTTTAGGAATAAAGGACTCCCATGAGCTCTAGATCTGGTGTGGTTGCAGCCTCCTCGACAGGCAGCTCCTGCTGCCCTCCTGTGGGGTGGAGCACAGAGGACCACACGCACCTCCAACTATCTGTAATGAATCCCCACAGCACCTATAACTGCCTTTAAGGATTTACTCATTCTAGAAGACAGAAAAAGCACCAGATACACTTGTTATATTTCTGGCTGTAAAACATTTTTAGGGAGAATAGCTGGTAGGAGCCATGACTGGTGAGGCAGAAAGAGCTGGGCCACGAGATCGATCCAAGGTACGTCTCTCCCTGACTCTGAGCTAATGGTGGGTGCCTGGGGAGACAAGCGTGGAGCTGCCTGTCAATACTCCCCAAGCTCCAGCAATTTGCCATCTGCAGTGCCAGAGGTGACATCTCTGTGTTCAATAGCCCTCAATGGATTTCTCCCCAGAATTTATCTTGCTGTCTTTTGACCACTGGAGACTTTTTTATCAAGCTGCTACAACTGCCTGGTAGAAAACCCTTTTAAATGGGAGATGTGTGTTGTGTGTCCTGTGTTGTGAGAAGAACATCTGAGCTGGCTGGGAGAGCACCATCTGCAGCCTTGTGTGCTAGTGCAAACTGGGAACTCGTGTGTGGGTTTGGGCATCCCTTCTGTCCTTGCAGGGAAGATATTTCTGCTGGGGCCATATGAAAGAGTGTGGATGACTGCACGTGGCTATAAGGCAGGAAATACAGGCCTCAAGAGATGCTGACTGTCAAAGTTAACTTGGATGTATCATTTTTCTGTCTCCATTTACCTTTCTCAGACTGGATAAACACATTTCCCTGGCCCACCTACAATCAGTTTTTTTCCTTTTGTTTTTTGTGCTTTGGTAGTGCATTGCAGCATTGGGATTATAAACGCGGCAGGGGAATGTTTTAAATCCCCCAAATGGGGATTTGCAACCTAAGTCTGGTGGAAACATTCCTCCTGGGAATTGGGTTATGTTAACCTTTACAAAGCATGGGCTCACATTGTGGACATGGCTCATTTAATACTCCAAGTCAACTGCTTGGTTACTGGCAAAAAAAATCAGGAGTTTTCTGTATCTTTTCCCCTCACTCCAGGGTGACATTTACCCCTTGATAAGTATTGCTGTGGCTTGTCAACCCCTTCATTTCCTGGGTCATCAAAATCAATCTGACTCAGGATTTTGGGTGACCCAGAAGCCAAGCAGGAGAACTTCAGGCAGAAGGGTAAAATGCCTGTAGCGGGATGGGCAGAGACCTCCATATGCAAATTTCCCTGGAGGAGAGTGGCAGCAGAGCCTGCAAAAATATGTTGTAAAGAAAGAATAAGTTAATGTGTACAAGGAAAAGTGGTATCTGACAAATAATTTATCAACATCCACAGGGAGCTGAGAGATGCCAGCATTCCAAGCACTGCAAATGGAGAGCTTGCCCTGGATTTGTTTCTGGTGGGTGAAGGGCCAGCCCTGCTCCAGAGAAGTTAATGTGAGATACAGCAGACTTTGGATGTAACAGGTGGCACAGGGTGTTCCGAGTTACAGAAAGGCTTTACCTCTGAGGGTAGAGCTTCTGATCTCAACCTTTGATCTCAGCAGAACCTGGGGTGGGGGACAAGGTCAGGAAATGGCTTTAAAAGCGAGCAGGTGGCTCCCAGCGGAGCCAGCAGCCGGCATTCCCGAGGGACGGGAGCATGAGCGGAGCCTGCCTCGGCCGGAGAGGGAGCAGTCCCAGCGGACGGTGGTCGGTGAGTGTGTGTGTGTGTGTGTGGTGGCACGCTTGGGCTGAGGGTGATGCCTTATCCTGGTCTTAAAATTAAGAGAGCTGAACACAGTTAAGAGGGTAAAGGGTTTTACCTTGGTATTTATTTAAGGATCCTTAGGTGTGATGAAATGCACATCGAAATGCCCCCCGAAGAAATGGCCCCCCACGATGTGATGAGTATGCAATTATATGCCTTGCAAAAATCAGCACATCTATCAAAGATTCCCCAATGAGGGACTCAGGTGAGACTCCTCATTCGAGGAACCTTCCCCTGGATGGGCCTGTCTTTGTTTACAGAATGTGTTCTGGAGAGGCTCTCGGTGTCTGGGGCTTTTAGAACGTTTGATCTCTAAACTTAATCGGATACTTGGTCTAAGGGGAGTTATCAAACTTAAAGAATCATAACTATGTAAGCTAAAAGGACCAAGAATATATAAAGCTATATTCTAGAGTGTATAAAAGGGGTATAAAAGAAAAGCAAAAAATCATCATGGCATCAAGGGGAACTTGGCCCCATGGAGTCCTTGGATGAGCAGGTGAAGCTGCATTAGACTCAGGTTTGATTTATCATGGTGCAAAAAACCACGATCCCCAACCAAGTAAAATAAGTAGTCCAGAAAAATAATTGTGCAGTCCAAGAATAGTCCCCAGTTGATCTGTGTTGCAGAATGAAGACTGTGATTGCATGTGTTGGTTCCAAAACACAGCAATTCAATGAATCAAGGAAAGAAAGGTGGTAAATGTCAACTGGATTGAGATGTAAGGGCCTTGATTGTGCAAGAGACCTGGAATTCCTTTACTTCCAAGTTTTTGTCAGTAGCCTGAGAGATTCCTGAAGAGGATTGAAGAATAGTGGAGAAAGAGAATCCAGAATACCTGTCTAAAGAATAAGTCTAAATAAAGTAGCAGGAATAAAGCAGGAAGCCTATAGGGAATGGTAAGTGGAGAAATGGGACGTCCAGACTTGTTTGACTTCACAAAAAGGAAATGGGGTAAAATGAGAGAGCTGACAAGTAACTTTGTGCCAGACAAAGACAACTCTCACTTTAAAATCACAAAGTTGTGGTTAAGAGGGTGGTAACAGAAGGGGTAATGCCTGTGAGAGGATGATCCTGGGCCTTCCTTAGTGCTGATGTCTCACAAAGCACAGGGGGTGCCACAGGAGAAGTGAGGAGAGACTGGGACCGTATCACATCACTGTCTCCTGATTGCTCAGGCTATTAAACCCTCTAAAAATAATCCCAAATTTTCTAATCCCAAAATTGGATTCCCTTAAATCTTTATCTGGAAGCCTTGTTTTATAGTTAGGGAGGTAAGAGTCAGCTGGTGTGGCTGTTTTTGGCTGTACATTACATTTTCATTTAACTTTGGTTCCTCTCTTTGGTTTTCTGTATTATGTAAGAATTTGCCTTGATGTAGAAAAGATGGACAATGGTCTGATACCATAATCTGATTTTATGCTAATGTCTTCTCAATATATCTCATTAAACATCAAATCAAATTAAATGCACAAATATATTCATCATGTAACACTTCTAAAGGTGGTGTGTAATTAGTCACAGTTTTAGAATTGGTGGTAATAAGAAATAGCCTTTCTTTTTAATCCTATATATGAAGTTCAGGCTCAACCTTTTTAAAGGACTACTGAAAAAAAAATTGTATTTGAGGGGCCTGATAATCTTGTATATCCTAAATTTAGGTAGATTGTGAAACAATATATTTGTGAATACCAAACATAATGTTAACTAAGGAAACGTGTCCTCACTATAACCAGCCCTTAATCAGTTTTATTTTGCCTAATTTCAGAACCACTAATATATGTCAATATTTTTGAGAGCTTGGTATTCTCCATAATATTTGAGTGGTCTAAATTGGGTAGAATAACCATAAATGAAAGAAGCAATGCAATGAAATGCAATTTGATGAGTAATAAGATCTCATAAACATCAACAGACAGGCATTCCAACATCACCACTATTACTTTTTAACTTGGGTTTTCCTTTTAAAACCTCACCCTACAGTAATGAAGTAGAGTTAATGAAATTCTAAACGAAAATTATTTCTTTTTATGGAAAGACTTAGGTGGTGGGGTATAATGGACTCTGCACCAGAATGTTCCATATACTGTGGATACCTGTAATGGAAAAATAATGTTTCAGCAAGATCTATCAGACCACTTTATAACCTAATATCAGAGCAAGAGAGACTTGCAAGTACAAACTTCCTTGATCCTGAAATTAAAACATAGCATTCTTCATAGTGTAATGGGGCGTTTTCCTTTTTATTTATCATTTTACCACAAAGGACTTAGTTGGTCATCTCTTGATGCAGCAAAGAAATGCCAGGAAACCAAACAACTTGCCATGCTGGATATTATCCAGATAGAAACTGGAGTTCCTAAAGACTGCATTTATTAAATATAACATTTTGGGCTAATATTTTTTCCAGTTACAGTCAAGTTCCTCTAATGTTCCAGTGAAATCCTTGGCAACGGGTTGGAGCTGGATGATCTTTAAGGTCCCTTCCAACCCAAACCGTTCTGTGATTCTGTGTAAACAGCAGGGAATCCTCTCATGGGTCTCAGTGGATCAAAGCTTGGAGCCCCATGTGGGACAATCTCTGCCCTGTTAGGCCAGATCTGACCATGCCTCCTCACCCACAGAGGCGGGGAGTGGATGCCAAGGGATGAGGGTGACGATGGAGCAGGCATGTGGTGATCCTCTTCTAGTGTAACCTCTCACCCTCTGAGGGCCTCCAGAATCAGCAGCGATGCCTTTAGAGCATTGAAAATGGGCTTACATGAATTTCCTTTAATGAAAAACAAATGGAGATGATTGGTCTTGGACTCTAGCAAAACCAACAGTGAAGAAAGGCTGTGACAAGAACAAGTGTCAGCCATTATCTTTCAGGACAGGACTGAAAGATTTCAATGGACGTCTGACTGTTTAGCAAAGGGATTCCAAAACTCATCCCTGATGTATCTGAAAGACTCATAGAAAAGAAATGTATGTTTTACTTAGTTTTCCTTTTATCCTCATTTCATTTTAATGACCAGGGAAAATGGGAAGAATGCAAATGAGTGAATGCCCTCTTTGATCTGTGTTGTTCCTGAGCATAATCTGGTAACCTGGCAGGCATCAGGCACGAGTGGAATTGCTGCCCCTAAGTAGGAAGAAACTTCAGCCCCTTTGCAAGCAGTTGCTCAGTTTGGTTGCTGGTTTGAGGGAAGCAGCAGCCAAAAGAGCCCTGTGGCCCTGCAGAACAGGGGAGCTGGGCCCACTGTGGGGCTGATCACCTGCTGTTCACATCATGGGCGTTGTTCTTTTGAGCAGGAATAACCTGAAATCATAAGGACTTCCACCCCCATCTGAGAAGTACACAATGAAAGATTCACTGTAAAAAAGGTGCAACTGCAGCATCGAGCTCTCTGCAGAGGGACTGTGACAGGAGTCACCTCCAGAAGCCATCTCCTGAGGTGGGCACAGAGCCACTGGCTGGATGTGGGACAGAACAGAAGGTGCAGGCGTTGACTTCATCTGGGCCTGAGGTCTGTCCCTGGACATGGAGGCCATAGGAGTATTCTGAGGGTATGTATTTAAAATACAGGTGGAAGAGCTGGACAGGGTTATTGGAGAGGGAAGGGTGATCTTGGTTGTGTTAGAACTGAACAACAGAACTGTTAAAAGACAGGAAAAGGATTAAGGCTTCAAGAGTGGGTGATTCCCAGTACCTCTAAATTATTTTATTTTGCTTTAAAATGATGTCTGACTACATGTTATGCATATTCTGTACAACACACACCTCCTGTGCTTTGCAGGGCACCGGGAAGCAGGGTTTGCTCAGGAATCTGCTCTGGCCATGTCTCCTCCAGTCCTTTCAGACCTGGGCTATGTCCCCCCCGACGGCGGATGGGGCTGGGCAGTGGTGTTCGGAGCCTCCATCTCAATTGGGTTTGCATTTACCTTTCCTAAAGCTTTCACAATCTACTTTAAAGAGATCCAGGCTGCTTTCAGCATCTCCTACAGCCAGCTTGCCTGGACAACGTCCATCATGTGTGCTACCACCTACGGAGGAGGTAAGTGAAGCAAGGCTGTATCTTTGGAAAGAGATCTGATCTCCACACCAAACGGGGAGAATGTATTTATTTGACAAAGTTCTTGGAAAGTGCTAACTGTGAGTCTGGCTTTCTGTTTTCTGATGACATACACTGGCAAAACTGAGAAAACCAGGAGTGCTGAGTTTTTTATTGCCAGTATATATGAAGTCATCAATTATTGTTTCATCAGAAATCTTGCTATGCGTGGGTGAGTGGAGGCTTGGAATTGTTTGAGTCCAGGCAGTTATTTCAGTATACTTAGTCTTTTGTTCTGTTCCTATTCTTGTTATTCCTTTTGAAACAAAAATGTGCTACTTGTACTTATGATTGCAGAGAAGCCACTGAAACTCAAACCCCAAGTTTTGCTGACGTACAGACATGGAATCTTGAGATGTATATGTATATCTTGAGAGAGCACCAAAATATGTTTTTCTCTAAATCTGTTGCTAAAAATCTTGCTTCAAACGAGTAAGGGATGATGTTTTAGACTTTTCTCTGCAGAATCTTTCTAAAATAACAAATACATCTACTGGTTTCTTAAAATGAAAATGTTCACTGGGTACTTGCACCTTGGCTGCAAAAGTCGCTGATGTGGGAAGGTATCCATCGTCCCCATAATGAAACCATCAAGGAGATGCTCCCTGAGGGATGTTTCCCTCAGATACTGACGCCAGGTTATCAGTGTGCCACTTTGATCTGAGCAGCTGGGTAATCTTGCTGTTAATGGTTAGTAGAAACCATCTGGTTTTAGGCTGCTGATGCCTGTGAGGTGCAGCTGCTGGCAGCAATTCCTGGGCTCTTAGCAGATCCTGGTGGTTCTTAGCTTGTTTTGCAAGGGTGAAAGGTAAAAGGATTAACACCTAAGAGCACAAGAATAGCCACCCAACTCACACCTACCCAAACCTGTATTCTTCCTAAAACAAGTCACTCACCCTCTTTGGGGAAGAGTACTACAAAAAATTTTGTAGATGGAGGGATCTTCTTGGCACCCTCTCACCTTCAGGGCAGGGTGCTTTGGAGGCTTCCTGGGTCACTCACTGCGGAGATCAGGGGTACACCCTGTGCACAGAAGTCTTTCACACTCACGTGCTTTAGGAACTGGTTTTACATGGCAACAGAAAAAAGAGCAGGTGTGGGATGGATCAAGGTGAAAGGAGATGTATGTGACCAGAGAGGTGTGAGGGATGGGCTGCTTGCAGAAGGAGCCTTTTCAGGTCTGGCTGGAGTGGATCAGACCATCAGTGAGGCAGATTTGCTGGACTCTTTGGGCTGAGCCCTCTGCTGCAGATGGACAGAAGGGTTCACTCCCAGTGGGAGTAGATCAGCAGCTCTACTGAACACTGATTTCCCCTTGAAGCAATGGCTGTGTGTCCTCTGGCTGCTGTTTGGCTCTGGTGTTTTCATGTCAGGAGCTGCGAAGGGCTGACAGAGTCAGAGCCAGAGACTGAAGGGAGATTCATTTAGAGGGTTCACTTCCTCAGGGTGGCTGCTCAGGGCCCTCTGGAAGCTGGATGTCTGAAACTGAGCACCAGACACTGGACGTGTCTCAGAGCTGTTGGGATTTCTGGCTTTTTATTCTCCACGTTCCCTGAGTGAGGGCCCTCGACATCCAAGTGGAAATACAGAGGAGAGGACAGCAAGGGAACTGTCTGTGGTATTGCTGGGGGAAGAAGCCATTACAGTATGAGACTTGAGGCTTTCATCACTGATCTTCCCATCTTTAAATGCAGACCTTCATGAAATCATATTGCTGCACAGCTGTTATTATAAGCTACAGCCGTGTGTGCAAGTGCCTGATTTTCCCAGATGCCACCTGTAACAACAGGAGGGTGCAGCACAAGCAGGAAAATATGAGATGCTGTGAAGTAAGTTGACTTTTCCTTTTCAGCATTGCATTTATATTCACACAGACTCTGGGCCAAGAACTCCATGCTGGTAGGGGCCTCCTGTCCCCTTCACAAACACCTGTGTTCACTGTGCCAAGAGCACCTTTCCTCTCTGGGGGTTTGTTCCCCAGACAGTACCTGCTGCTCTTCACCTCACTCAGCTTTTAAATCACTGCAGCATCTGAAATAGATCTTGGAAAAACATAAATCTGAGGAAAAATCCCTGTGTACTCCTCCAGAATTAAGGAAGATCGAGTGTCTCATCTGTTCTTGCGCATGATTCATAATTCCAAACATTTCCCTGTCATGTTCTCATCTTTCAGTTTTGCTGCCAGTAACTGGTGTTGACATCTCCATAGGTCTGAAAGCAGCAGCATGCTAATAATAATAGAAGAGGGAACGGAAATAATAACAGATTTAGGAGTTTCATCTCGGGGAATAAATATCTTTGAGTGCATGAGTAATTGAATACTCAGTTTGATCTTCCTTTCAGCTACAGCAGCATCAGTCTACAGCAATTCTGTAGCATCCATTGAAGTCGCATGCTGTGTTTCAGGAAGGAGGAAGGCACCAACAAAGCCTGCCCAGAGTGGCTGAAGGAATGCAGGGGATCCCTTCAAATCCCAGCTTTTATTTTACAAAATTCAGAAAAGCATCAGCTAACTGTATATAAAGCAGTTGTTTAGGACAGCCTGCACTACAGTAAATAGGAAAAAAAAAGAAAGCTTCAACAAACACTGAATATCATTTTGGGTGAAGCCTGGGCTGCACTGAAGTCATCAGGCATCTTGCACCATCACCCTCAGCTGAGCCAGGATTTCATCTTTCAGCTGCTGAGTTTGATCTGCTGAACACTAGCACTAGAAACCTGGCATCTTTCAGCCCTGAGCGTTTTGGAAAAGGGGGCTTCCTCAAACATCTTCAGGAATGTGAAGTAATGGAGCCCCCTGTACACCTTACCCAGGTAATAGGTGCATCTTTGAAGCATGTCTTGCAAGGAGTCATTCCTGTGGAACTTAGGGGGCTCTTGGGAAGGTCAGTCTGTAAACTCAGGATTACAGCAGGCTTGAGCAAACACTACACTTGGACAAAAAAGTCTCCTCTTTTTGATCTCGTAGGGTAACAGGGGTGTACAATGTCAAAAGTTCGACAAGTTCCTTAAGAATTCTCTGTGTAAGACCTTGAAAGTTAATGCTAAAGCATCGTGCTTGATCTGCTGGACAATGGTCAGCCACAAGGGCAAAACAACCCGGAGAATCCAGGCCCAGGAGCCCGGCTGAGTTTACCCCCAGCAATCCTGTGCATTGCATCACCCTGTGTTAAGGGCACAGGGATGTTACACAGAGCTCCCTGCGCCGCGTGATCTGTGCACTCAACCCCTCCCAGGTTCGTTTCTGGCTCTTGTTCCCTTATCCCAGCGTTTCACTGAATTTGAAGGGTAACGAGGAACTTTGTGGCTTTGCTCCACCCCACCCAGAGGAGTTGGTTGTGTTCCAAGTAGCTGCAGACTTGATCCTGTTGTCCTGCTCCCCACCTGCTCTCTCACAGTGCCCAGAGCCTCGCTGGTGACAAGCACTGTGTGGTGCCAGCTGAAACTGGCTCCTGCTCAGAGCATCCTTGTCCTTGAAGCAGCTCAAAGGTGTCCCAGATACACGCAGCAAACAGCAGTACCTGCTCCCAGAACACTGCAGTCCTAGAGAAAGATTTCTTGGGGAAAACTCATGTCAAGAGGAGATGCCCTTGTGGAGCTACAGTCACTTGTCACAATTTTATTTGGGGGGGAACCAAAACCCATAACAAAGCCCCAGCTGCTGCCTTATGATATTTTTCTGTACCTGATAATTGACTATCCCTCCATTACCTTAAAACTTGGGTGAGGTGGGGTTAATTTATTTGGAAAATACCTGAGTTATGTAATGGCAAGGAGTACTATGATCTGCAAACAATGCTGTTCCAGAGACTGCTTCTAAACTGCTGTGCCATCCCCCTGTCCCCAGGCCACTGACCCTCAATTCAGGCTCAGTCAACATTGTGCAATTCCAGGTTTTTTGCTGCTCTGGAGTGGGAATCTCTCTTCATGGTGATCCTGCAACATCTCTCCTCTCTCTAGCATCATGAGGGTTTATTGAGATCTAAAGCTCTCCAACTTTGTGAAGTGTTATTCAGGCAGCCTTGAGGCAGCTGATCCTTTTCTGCTACTTTAGAGTTTACTTGGAGATGAGCTGGAGACAGCAGTGGTTTTCTGGACCCAGATGTGCCACAGCTGCTGAGGGCCATGCCGTGGAGATGGTGCTTGTGGGGGGGCTGGATGTCATAATTCATAGGATTAGTTTTGGCAGTCTAAGCTGCAGATCTTTGCTAACCTGGTTCCTTTTCACTGAAGGGAGTAAGGAAACTCTCACAAGAATATTTCCACCAGAACTCACAGGCAGGCTAAGTGGGTGAGACCGACTGGGATAAGGTGGGATACCACATTGATTTTACTTTGACAACACCGAAGATTCTTCATTCACTACGTGTTTACCTTGAGCAAAAATGTATGGACTTGTTATCCTGTGGTAAAACCTCACAGCAAGGCCAGAGTCTGGAACTGGAGAGCCACAGGGTGGGGAAGGCAGAGGTTTCTCTCTGCACACAGTGTCACCAGTGGAGTCCCCCTTACCTTCAGTACAAATGAAAGAGTGACCTGCTCTGCTCTGGCCAGTGTGTAATCACACCTTCAACACAACCTCCTGCCCCAGCTGTTTGTGCACACAAAGACAGGCAAACAACCTTAAGTGCCTTCAGGCTCTGCATTCAGCAGTGTTTGGAAAAAAAACACAGTATTTCTCCTCGCTTTCAGCCATTTAGGACTTGGCATAACCAGACTTCTGCCACAAAAGTTAATAGCTAAATTCTTGATGCATCCCTCAGTACTTCACCCATGTTGTTTTTCCCTTTCTATGCAGTCATTTTCCAAACATAACAGAGGAAGATCCTTCTGGGATTAAAATGCAAATGAGACAAAGATGCAATAGCAAAGGAATAATTTGTTTTAATTCCCCAGTGAAAACATTCCAATTATTACATCTAGACTGTCACCATCTTTTTACCAACAGGAATGTTTTGGTTTGAGCTGCTGGTTAAACTCCTGCCACAAGGGAAAAACAGAAGAAGTGATGTTACTGCTTGGTTTATTCTGTTTCCTCCGGGAAACCAGCACATCCCACAGTGATGCTTCATGCACCTGGCTGGTTTGATGGCACAGACACAGGGCTGGGGCTGTCTGAGAGGTTTCCTGGCTCCAGAGAGACTTATTTCATGTCATGAATCCCTCTGCCTGTCTGGACTTCACGCTATTAATACCGGGGTTTAGCAAAAAGCAAGTTTGACATTTCATAACTTTCTATTTTGACCTCTCCTTGACCCCCTTGTAAAACCTTACTCAGTGAAAAACAAAGCCAGGAGGCTCTGCCAGTGTCCCAGGTGGTTTCAGTGCCAGCACTGATGTCACTTGGCTCTGTTCAGTGTCACCCCATCACCAGGTACAGGGGGATGAGGGCCTGGTGGCTCTGCCTGCAGCAGAACATCTCACTCAGCAGCATGAAGAGGCTGCATGGAAGTTAAAGTTCCCCCTCCCAACTACCCATGGAGATGTCAGGGGATGCCACTTGGAACATATTGGTGGGGTGCTGCCTGCACCCCTCCTGCTGCTCAGTGCCCTAGGAGCCACCAGCCAGAGTTAGGTTCCCTTTATTTAAAAACTCAGGCATGAAAATATTAGTGGTAAATCCCTGAATGATGGAGTCTCGTGGCAAATCACTGAGGAATGTGTTTTATCAGCCTGGTTGTGCTCAGTGGTAGGGAGAACACAGGGTATAAGGGTAATTCTGTGCTGGCTGGGAAGAGAAGTGAGGCTTTGCCCCCCAACTGGCATTTTGTGGTGGCATCTGGTTGGGGTCCAGAGCCAAGAATTTTGGTGACTTGAAATCTGCTCTCAAATATTAATCTGCATCTGTATGGAGTGACCCCTTGGAAAAAGTTAAGAATTTTATTAGGAACATAAATATATGGGCCTATTTTTTGAGGACTGGGATGTGTCTCTCCTGAGACAGGTCACACAATGCAGCTGCCCAGGACGTTCTTTAGAATGACACCCACTTTAGTATTTCTGGAGAAGGGAATTCTCATCTTCCACTGATGGTATTGCATGGGTCCAGCCCTTTGGTTTTGCAGAAAATTGCTGCCTATATTCTCATTCATCAATTCAGGAGCTCCATTTTAACTGTGGTTATGGATTGGATTTCACTGTTGCTGCACTTTATGAGCAAATGGAACATGACAATTGAGCAGTTTTAAGAAGTGGGGTGTGCCATTAAAGACCCTTTAAAGAAGTGCAGAGGTTCCTCTTTTGGCACTTACCAGATGCTGTTTTCATGCATCAGAGCTAGGTATGGATTTTTTTATTTAATGTGGAAGCAATTTCTAAAGACTTTAATCGACTTGCAAGGACTCAATGAAGGCAAAACTCTGTTGGAGTTAGAGAGTTGTAGCTCTTACCTTTGGCTGCCATAAAATGCTTTGCACAAAAGGCTTTGAATAAAATTATTTCCAAATATCAAAATGGTTCACTGAAAATAAATAGAAATGTTTTCAATTCTTGAGGGAACCCAGGGTTTTCCTCCCACTCTGTTTTTTTTTTTTCTTTTTCCAAGATGAGAAAAAACACTCAAGTTGTCCTCACTTGTCACTTTTTGGGGTGGAACTGATGTGCTTCACTATCTGGGTGGTGAGGCGCTGGTGGAGGTTACCCAGGGAAGCTGTGGCTGCCCCATCCCTGAAAACGTTCAAGGCCAGGTTGGATGGGGCTTGGAACAACCTGGTCTGGTGGAAGGTGTCTCTGCCCATGGTCGGGGGATGGTCCCTGTCCTCCCAAGCTATTCAGTGGTTCTGTGATATTAAATATCGTTCATCAAACCTCGGGCTTCAATCAGTGAAGGATGTTAGTTCATTTTGATTAGGAAATCACGACCTGGGAACTGCCACAGAAAGCTTTGTGAAGACTGGAAAACGGGGAGAGGGGAAGAGTTTCAGATTCTGCTTGGCTCCTGGCCCCTTTTCCCGGCGTGCCCCTCCTCCTCCACCAGCTCTGGAGCGGAGCGCTGGGAATTACAGGAGCAGCCTCTCATTTACATGGAGTACTGTGATAGGGAAATGAGTCATTTGAAAAGGTGTTTTGCAATTTTAATCAATTTTGTTGCTGCTTGCCAGCAAATTAAAAAACCTGCCCTCCAGGAAGCGTCTGCTGTCAGTGGATGAGAAAGCAGAGCCTGGTCCCGGGGGAGAGGCTGTGGTCCCGGCATGGAGGGGGAGCACTGGCACAGGCAGCTGCTGTGAGATGAGCCCGAGACTCCCTAAATCGCTGGCAAGTCCTTTTTGACCTAGTGAGCCCAGGATTTCCAGCCTGCGTCCCACCCTCTGCCCTCGGGCTGTTCTGATTTGCTTGTGAGCTTCTCTTCAGAGCAGCAACAGCAGTGCGGAGACTTATCACATGTAGACATCTTTAGAAATCATTTGTTTGCCCCCAGTATCACCTGCTGCAACTGGTTTCCTGCTCCACTTCTGAGTTTGCCACGAGTTTGTGTGGAAGTTTGCCCAGAGGTGCCCTGCTGGGGTTGGCTGCAGGGGCCATTCTTTAGCATGACAAGGAAATTCTCATCTTCCAGCTGAGAGTTCTTGCTGCTTTCATGGCTGGACTTGTATTTGTTTCTTCATCCCTCTGCTGCCTGGGCTTTCCATCTGTCCTCCCACCTTTCATGCTGCTGCTAAGGATGTGCCAAGTTCAGTCTTAGGTGTGTTTATTTAGTTTCGGTCTTATTTTTGATTTTTAACAGAACACAGAAAGCAGCTGCTGAAACAACTGAATGCTGGTATCTTCACAGCCCATAAAGTGGGTCAGGGCTGCACCAAAATAAAACTCTCCCAGTCGTCATGCTGTGATCCCACAGCTGAGAGTAAATGCTTCTGGTCATTTTGAGTTTACTCAGTTTTATAGGAAGAAAGAAAGGGCAGTAACAAAACATCTTACAGTGGTGTTGCGAGGAGCTTTTAAAGCTCCAGATTAACTGTGCCAGGTAAACTGCAGAGCAAGGCCCTGATTTTTCCCCCTCTCAGTTGCTTCATTGTGCATGTAGAAAAATGGGGCACACGCGGGGCTGTTAGTTAAGCCGGGGGGAGGCAAGGTTGAGTAAGACACAAGGTTGGTGGTGAAACTGCACCTTCCCAGCCAGAGCAAACACTGCGTAATGTTTTCCCAACCAGAGCTCCACGTAAATACTGGAATACACAGCAACCTGGTGAACATGAGCAGGGGGCAGCAGTCTGCAGTGGTCACAGAATTGTAGAATTCTGAATTGGGTTGGAACGGACCTTAGAGCCCATCCTGTTCTAACCTCCCTGCCACCTTCCTCTATCCCAGGTTGCTCCAAGCCCTGTCCAAACTGTCCTTGAACACTTTCAGGGATGGGGCATCCACAGCTTCTCTGGGTAACCTATGCCAGTGCCCCGTCACACTCAGAGTGAAGAATTTTCTCCCAACATCTAATCTAAACCTCCCCTCTTGCAGTTTGAAACCATTCCCTCTTGTCTCATCAGCATCCACCCGTGTGAAAAATCACTCCCCTTTTTTTTTATAACGCCGATGTGGTCCAGGGGCAAGAGAGCAGCCTGCAACTCGGTATGGAGGAGAAAAGAGCCGGGATTCAGAACCAAAGAGAAAAGAGGAGGGGATGCAGGTGGAAACACAGTGGAAACAAAAAAGAACAATTTTCATTTAAGTAACTGAGGGTGGTTTAATCAGTGCCCGCGGGGTGGCTGGTGCTGCTGCCTCGGCTAGGGGCGAGGAAACACGAGGGGACAGGGTGCTGGAGTAAGGGCTGTGACTGCCGGCGGGGTTTGGAGCGTGTCCCCTCGGCCGGGGCGGGCCGGTCCCGCCTGGGGCGGTGCGGCCGCTCCCCCGCCCGTCCCGGGGGCCAGAGCCGCGCCAGCGCCGCGCTCCGCAGGTGGGTCCTGCCCGGGGTCCCGCGTCCCACCAGTGTCCCACCAGTGTCCCACGCGTGTCCCGGGGGCTCGGCAGGCACCGGGGGGGGCGGAGCAGCCGGTTGGAAACAGCTGTTTCTGGGTTTCCCCACTTCCACGTGGCATTTCTGCCCCGTTCCGCTCCCCCGGAACAGCTGCCAGCGGCTGGGGCTCTTTGCGGTCGGTGGCCACGCAGGGGGCTCGGGTGGGAGCCCCACGACACGGGACTCACTAGAACGAAGGTGTGTTGGGGCGATGCTGCGCTGCAGGGTGGGGTCAGGGGGAGCAGCATCCCGGGACTGGGGGCCTGGGCAGCAGCACCCCAACATTGAGGTCTGGAGAAGTAGTATCCTGACACTAAAGGTCCAAGGGAGCAGCACCCCGGGACTGGGGGTCCGGAGAAGCAGAATCCTGAGACTAAAGGTCCAAGGGAGCAGCATCCCGGGACTGGGGGTCCAAGGGAGCAGCATCCCGGGACTGGGGGTCCGGAGAAGCAGAATCCTGGGACGAGGGGTCCAAGGGAGCAGCATCCCGGGACTGGGGGTCCAAGGGAGCAGCATCCCGGGACGGGGGGTCCGGAGAAGCAGAATCCTGGGACGAGGGGTCCAAGGGAGCAGCATCCCGGGACTGACCCCGCAACTCTGCCCTTTGTATTCCAGGGCTCCCCGAGGAGCGTGGGCCCTCCCGGCCATGCCGGCCCCCCCTGAGGCAGGGCGAGCCCCCGGCCCGCCGGATGGCGGCTGGGGGTGGGTGGTGGTTTTCGGCGCCTTTGTCTCCATCGGCTTCGCCTATGCCTTCCCCAAAGGCTTGGCCATCTTCTTCAAAGAAATCCAGGATTTCTTTGGCACGTCCTATAGCGAGATCGCGTGGGTCTCCTCCATCATGCTGGCCACGACGTACGGTGCAGGTGAGTGATCCTGCACCAGCCCCTGGGGCACGATGTGTTGTAAGGGCAGAAATAAGTTCTTACAACAGCCAGAAATCTCCACTCTGGGCCAGAGTAGAGGGGAAGCAACCACGGTGTCCATCTGCACGGGCACCATCCACAGATTTACTTTCTGATCATGTTTCAAAATGTTTGTTTAGGCAGACAAGTCATATGTGGAGCCTAAGGGGCTCCTACCCAGAAATCAGATTACCTATGAAAACTTTCTATGGGCATCAGGGAAAAAGCCCTGAGAACAGGCTGGTGTGAAATAACAGGGTCTGGGTTTCAGCCAGAGCTGAGTGTGGAGTAGAATAATAAATGAAGTACCTGCTTGTTTATTGTGGCATCTGATAATCACGGCAATGAAATCGCCAGAGTCAATCGTTCTTATCAGTTGTAAAGCAGTGCATGTAACTTTGCTCTTTTTTATGATTTCAACATCACTTTCATGACTCAATGAAATACTTAGGCTGCCCTTGATTAAATCTGCAATTGGAGGTGGACAGAAACCACACTCTGCAACTGCAGGAAGTTTTGTTAGCGTAGAAACACATAATCACAGTATGATTATATGCAGGTGCTTTTATTGGAGAGCTCTGGGAATCGGGGTACAGACCCAAACCTGATTCCAACATGGATTCGAGATGGATACATTTTTATACCCTTTCCTTACATAACTGTTGTATAATCATACGTTAATCATTAACTTTATATTGTTCTATTGTTCTATTGTTTTTACCCGAGTATGAGCTTTAAGCCCCCTCCTCACAACATTTCTTACGTTTGTTGTTCCTTTCTCATGATTCTTGTTGTGATTAAACAATTATTTTTAATTATATTTAATTACTAAGCAATCATCACATTTAACTTTATCATCTACCATACAGATGGGTACACAGGTGCAGTTTCACATGATTTTAGCAAAGACAATGCCCACTCCCATTCCCAAGGCCTACTTTAAGTACCACAATTTTCCCAAGGCCTACTTTAGCTACCACAATTTTTAGAAACATTTTAACCCTATGCTATCAGTTTCATCAATATTTAATCCTGTCTATTAAAGAAATTCTGAAAATAATATTTGTTTTTACGAAGGGTTTTTTTTTTCCTTAATAATGCCCTGTAGTGCTTTTTGAAGAGCACAGTTGCTAATGAAAATCAAGGTGCTTTGTGTAAGTTTGTAAGGTGGAAGCGAGGCTTGAGTCAGAACCTATGGTAATCCACCCAGACCCAGTCCTACAGAGATGAGCTCTGCAAAAGCTGAGCTCCTATACAAGAACCCACAAATGGAGCACTTGGAGGGCAAAACCCAAGCAGTGATCTAGAAAGAGAAATTCCCTGCTTGTGACAGCGCTGTTGTCCCGTTGGCTGTCCCATTACACTGCAGTAAATGTGTCAGAGCAGTTACCTGTGGGCTGGGGGCTCCCTGGCTGCCTCTGTGAGTTGTTGGCAGCTCTGCTTTGTCTTCCAGTAAAATAGTGTTGTCCCCTCCCCTGTGTGGAAGAGATGCTTTGTGTGTGACCATGACCAAGTGAGGAACACGCTCTGCAGATTAACCTTGCACCTGGCAGCACCTCAGGTTGCTCACAGGGATTTAGATGGGGAACTTGAGCCTCTTGGGGTTCAGCTCATGGCCAACTAGCTGGTGCTGGAGCAGGTGAAATGCTGCTCTGATCACCTCTGCCTCCTTCCAGCTGCTCATTTTCCAACCCACCTTCTTCTCTGTCTCTCCAAGTGTTCAAGTCAGTGCTGTGTGCTCTGTACCTGGGATGTTGTAATGGGCTTTTATCCCTGTTAACTGAGCATCTCCTGCCTTTTTGCAGGAGCTTTAACTTTACCCTCCCTAATGCTATTACATGGTGATGTGGGGGGTGATACAGCTGAATTGCAGGCGATTGTGCCTTTGTAGCCTCCCACTTGCCTTGCAGCTGCTCAGTTACGTCCAGTTACCAGTTGTCCCCTCCTCTGCTCTGCTCTGGAGTGAGATTGATGCTGGTTGGATCCTCCCTGTCTCTGCAGTGACCCCGGCTGAGGTGCTGAGTCTCCCAGTGGCTGCAGACAGGTCTGTGGTGGGAGCTGGAGGAACATGGAGCCAGTGAAATATGGGTGCCCAAGAGTGTATGCAACATGTCTGATGTGATTGACTGGGCATTTAATGCTGCAGCAGGTTTAGCTTATGAATTACTCCAGTGATTTGGAAATTCTCATTAAAGGACAGTTCCTCTGAGCTGCCTGAGTTTTGCTCTGCTGCAGTGCCTGTTAGAGCTGTGAGGATGCAAAGCTGGATTTACTCTGCTGAAAAACTAGAAAACAGTTTAACACTGGATTTTCGCTAATCTTTCTGAAAAAAGAAATTCTAGAGACACCAAGCTTTTAACGACACCAAGCTTTTAACATACTCCTGACTAAATAACAGAGTTACTGAACCAGGTGATTATTGCCATAGCATGTCCATCCCTCCCTTTCCCAAGTCAGTGGTGATGCAGAATGGTCACAGGCTGGGCGGAGGTGCAGGTGATGCTGTCTGCAGCCTCGTGGGAACAGTGTGGGGGCACTGAGCATCTCCTCCATGAAGCACCAGGCACATGTCCCAGGGGGCTGGAGGGGCCAGTGGTGCATTTGCTGGTGTCAGGTGGGGCATCAGAGCCATGGAAGGAAACCCCCATGAGGACTGACCCACCCCAGCTCCCTCCAGCCCCAAGAGCATCACGGCTGCCCTGTGCCCTGGCAGGGTATGCAGAGGCCGATGTTTTTTCACTGATCGCAGCTTTTGTTTGCAAACATCCCCAGGACACAGTGCCTGGTTTCCTTGGTGTTCTCATCTGTCTAAGGACTTGTTTTTCGGCTGTGCTGCGTACATTGTAACAGAGCTTATGTTTGCATTTCATAAATAATGCAAATGAAGCTTATTTTCTGAAAATACATGAACTAACCCAAATCTCCACCGGAGAAGCTGTGTTGACTTTGACAGCATGGATGCAGATTTACAGTGACCACCTGAGGCTTTGCTTGTAGCACCAGAGGACTTCCAGTTTTTCAGACTAAACTGAAAATCAGCAGCCAAGTCTGTTTCTGCCCTTCACTTGCTGCTGAATTCCCCCAGGAAGCTGTTTTATACCAGCTGAGGCTCTGGCAATATATATTACAGAAGTTAATGTGTCTTATCCCCCAGTTTCTTAATCTGAACCAGGCTGTAGAAAACAATTCTGTCACTATAATACAAGTAGTAAAACAGATTACTGTGCAGTAAAGTGGATAGCCTGGACTTTATGATGGGGTACTTGTAGTTCTTGCCAGAGCCCCTGTTCAGCAATTCCACATTTCCAATTGCAGAGGGCAGACTGGGAGGTTTGAGAGTGAGGAGCATGAAGGAACATTGCTTTCCTCTGACCAAATCCCACAGGCTGAAGCCCTATCAATCTGATAAAGAAGGACTTGTTTTACAATGTTTCTACTTTTCTTTTTTCCCTTGTCATGGGTGAAGAGCTCATTCCTTACCCCAAATGAGAAAGGTATTACAGAGCAAAGTCTTTGATACATGGAAAGAAAAGGAAAAAGGATCTGATCAATGATCTTAGAGGTCTTTTCCAGCCTTAATGATTCTCTAAGGTACTGGAGGCCATGGCACCATCCTTCCCTAAAGGTGCTTTCAGCTGCACCTCAGCACCCAGTAACAGGCTCTGGGGGCGAGGAGGACACAGAAAATGTCCCAAAATGTGGAGCACCACAGGGCACCCATCGTGCTGCCAGATGCCCTGGGCATGGCTTCTTTTTGCAAGCTGCCTTCTTGGGCTTTGCTTTGCCAATGCAACTCCAAGATTCCCAAGGTTTTGCCTCATGTACAGGGGTGAATTTTGTTTAGGAAACAATTTCATTGCAAAGCCAAAAGCCTTTGGCCTTTGCACCTCCTGATTTGGGCTGTGTGGTGGTGCCAGGTTCACAGCACCGAACTGAGCTGCCTTTGTCCCACTTTTAAGGGTGACACATTTCAAGCCACGCCACAGATGTGTCCCTGGGGATAGCCATTACCCAGGGAAAGCAAGAGGCAGCTGAGCTCTCAGGAAAGAAAAGATAAGCAGTATTAATTTACTAGTAAATTAGTTGCCCTATTCAGCATCAGGGGAAACAGCCAAACATTCTAAAAATAAGAAATAGTGATGCCACTAATTTAATAGCAGCAATGTTCTTGTAGCTGTTACGGTCTCCTGTAAGGCTGTAAGAGAGGTAAGGATCTTGGGAAGAAGTAATGTCTTTTATTATGGCCAACTGTTAGAGCTTGAACAACGAGCCAGCCTCCTGGCACATGTGCTGGAATAGAGGGAATAATTTAATACTTGGACAGGATCTGCATTTTCATTTTTTTATTTTTTTAATGCTGACTGCGTGGCCAAATGCTTCCTTCATCTCTATAATGGAATAACAGGAATCATCCAAGGGAAACTCAGAGAGCAGATCCTCCTGCAGAGTCATTTCAGCTGCTTGGCTTGAATGGCTGGGGCTACACCAGGGGACATTGGAGCTTCCTTTTAGTAATTTTGAAGAATTTCACTCTTTTGCAATTGCTGTGCATGTTTGTATACAGCTTATAGGTGTGAATATGTGCTGTTCTGTTGCCCTTTAATACATAAAAACCTCAGCTGCATCAGCACCATGCATTGTTTTTATTCAGAATGTACTGCAGTGGAGTCTTGTCTCAGTCTTGCTATACCCTGCTGTAAACCTCCCCCCAAAATCTCCAGGGCGCTGCTCTAACACATCCAAATTTCCATTAAAATTAAGGAATCACCTTCTGTCTATTTTTCAAAGACAGCATCAGAGAGCCACATTTTGCAAACACAAGAAAAATGAGAGTGTTTCTGGTGAAAAAGCCTCCACCTGAAACCAACCAGTGTTTATTAGTCTTGCTTTTTATTGGTTTGGGATTTGGCAAAGATCAAGTTACCTGAAGAGTCAATTGTGGCAATGCTCCACAACCGAATCTTTTCTTCAAAGAAACTTTCTCCCAGAGCTTGTAAGTGCTTAACAGAGCATCTGCTAAAGCAGCAAGGAAGAGATAGGGAAGCTGAAAGTCCACCATTGACCTTGAACATTTAATCCAAATTTTCATAGCTGTATTTTATTACACTGCTAGCATGATAAATTGCAGTGACAGGTTTAGAAAGCACCTTACAACATGCAGTGGGGTAAAGCTATATTAATAATGAGCTTGATTCTGCAGTTTTTAACTTAATCAAAACTGCCAATGTTCTCTCCTGCTCTGGTCCAGACTCTATCAAAACCTTCTCTGCCTCCAGAAGACCCCACCCAGGGCTCTCCACCTACCCCAATTGCCTCCAAACAGCTGTGAAGTACCACAGCACTACAAGGGGAAACTGAGGCATGGGAGTGAGGTGGGTTTTTTCAAGGACAAGGTTATGTTTGCAGCAACATCACCTGTGTCAGCTCTCTCTGCTGCTGTGCTTACAGCACTGGTTCCACAGACATTCATTCTCCAGTGGGGCTTTTGCTAGGATTTCTCTGGTGTGTGCTTTTCCACCTGGGTATTCTGTGGAGGCCGAAACAAAAGGAGGAATGTTTTTCTTCAAGGTGGACATCCAACATCCTGCTGTCCTGGCCTGAGCCCTGGCAGGTGCTGCCTGGAGCTGCCTGATGCTGGACTTCACCTTTCTCTCACCCTCCCCACCTCTTGCAGTCCCACTCAATCAGCCTCCCCACGCTGTGGAAACAAGACATGTTCCCATGCAGGGGCAATCCCCGGGGTAGCAGCACCATTACAATCCTGGGTTTTGATAAGAAAGCTGGGTGAGGAATGATTTGATTTCTGTAATGAATGGTGCTGCAGATTCATACACTTCTCCTGACTCTCAGAGAGCACTCCAGCTCTGCAAGGTCACCACGTATGGGCTTATATTTTTTATTTTTTTAAATAGCTCTGTTCTACTTAAGAGCGATAATAGCACTATAGGTTCAGGTGAAATATTTCTGTGTTCGTGGGCTTGGTCACAAAGCTTTATCATTTTGCCCTTCACTGGAGCTGTCAAGGTCACCAGGCAGCAGTAATAGAGATGTGATAGACTTAATAAAAACCAAGATTAATAAGAACTAGGAAGATGGAAGTGAAGAGTTTTGGCTGGGGGGTTGTTAATGGTGTCAAGCGCAGGAGTAAATTATAATCTATTCCCCCCAAGTGGAATTCAAACACATGAAAGCTTCTTCCCCCAGATGCCAGCCTGTCCCAGAGCGTTGCAGCTCTTCTGCCCCTGCATGGGCTCTCCAGTGTAACTGGTCTCTTGGACAAGTCATGTAGGGCTTCCCAGGGGTGGGCAAAGCCCTTTGGAGATCACGGGCAGGCAGGGGCCAAATGGCTCGTGGAGCAGCGTGTTCAGAGTGGTAACGAAGGGCTGTTGACCTCAGGGAATGGCTGTTCCAGCCACACAGGGAGCTCCTGTTCTGCAGCTGGGCTTCCAGTGATGGAAGGGATAAAAGCCAGTGGTCCTGCCAAGGCAAAAGGACAGCTAAAGAAATCACGGGAAAGCAACTCAAACGCCGTGATGTCGTGACCTTGTGAAGGTGAGTGGCTGTGATCTGCTGTGTGCTGACATCCAGACCCGCAGCTGGGGAAACCACTCAGTGTTGTCCCCTTGCAGGAGAGGTTGTTTAATTGCCTAAATACGAAGTGACACGAAGGACCTTGGCTGCAGCCCCAGTTTGGGAGCTGCTGGCCTGTGGCTCCTCTGTGCGCCGCAGGAGCAGCGCGTGTCAGCTGGGTAATCTGGAAATTGAAATGCCACAGCACTGATCAGATGAGATTGCCAGATAAGGAAGAGAACACTTTGTCTTTCAGAAGCTTGGGCCTTGTCTGCTTTGTTTTTCTTCTTCTTTCTCTTTTTTTTTTTTTTTAACATCAGGTTGCTGCTGTGGCATATGTAAGTATTCCTGATGGGAGGTCAGGGTCCCTGTGCTCCCAAGGGCATGCCTGGTGGGTGCAGGGGAGGGAGGACTGCTGTACCCTGGTGACTGCAGTGGATCATTGCCCTCACTGCCTTCCCAACTGAATATGGTGCCAATCCTGCCCAGGGAACCCAGCACCACAGGACTGACCAGTCTGATGATTGAATAATGTGTGTCCAGGCAATTTCTCCCACGCTTGGCTCATGCATCATCTCACAGGGATTGTGGTGAAGCTGCAGCCATTACCCCCCTAAATGAACTGATTGTTTTCCTCACCAATGAGGAAGCAAGTGAAGCATCTCTGGGGCCGGGTTAGCTGCTGGAGCCGCTGTGGCATGTGCTAGATTTGAGCCTCTTTATTTAAAATGGATTATTTACAATGCAAAGTGACACTAATAGAAGGCATCAGGGTGGTTTAGGTGTGGACAGGTCTTTGGAAGCTGCTCTGTCAGGTCTGGCAGAGGAGTATTTGAGACTGTGGTTGTCTCCTGGGGCATGTGCTTGCTGCCACTTGTCCTCGGTGTGTGGCCACCCTGTCTCCAGCAGCACTGCCTGAGGAAGGACCGGCTGTCTGTGGGCTCCTCAGCCAAAGCAGCTGCAAACCAAACCATCTGAACCAAGCAGCCGAGACCAGTAACACACCTCATCATTGGCAGGTACCACCAGTTGTCCTCCGGTGATCTGGAGCAGGCAGGTGCAGGGCTCAGTTAAGTGGGGCAGTCGGTGAGCAGCAGTTCTCCACGCCCTGGTGACACAAACAATTCAAAGCATGGAGCTATCCCAGTCTCTTCTGGCATGACAGAGTGAAAGGCTGCAGGTTTTAACCCTCTCATCCCTTTCCCCCCATGTTTGCAACTGGGCCCTGTGTTTTCTCTGGCTACCTCCCTTTCAGGCTGTGCATCGTTACCAGGAGCTGGTGGCTGGTCCCCCTCCTGTCTCCAGAGGCTGGTGGGTCCTGGCAGCACGTTAATAACGTGGGGGCACTTGCTCTCATTCTGGGGGTAATGAAGAGGTTGCTCTGTTACAGTGGGCTGGTACCCTGGTGGATAAATTACGAAGCCAAAGGCAGCGCTGTTATTCCACGGAGGCAGTGAGATTATTACCGAGGAAATTGCAGGCCTGCTCCTGTCGTTGTTTTACTACTGGTGTAATAATAGACTTTGTTTCATTAGTATAAACGATTTCCTCCCTTTCCCTCTCAGGTGAGTATGTCACACTCCTTCCTATGTCCCCAGTGATTCCCCATAGTCAATGGCAATCACGGCATGCTGAGTTCCTGTTTGTGTTTTCACAATAATTTGGAAAAAAATGACTCTCTGGGCAGTTCTTTTGGTGCTGACCAATGTCCTTGTGCAGGAACAGCTCTTCAGAGCCACTTGGCGCTGTGGAAAAGCAGGAAAAGCTGAGCTGCATGTTGCAGCCCCAGCAATGGGGGCACTGCTGGTCCCAAATCTTCCAGCACTGTGGTCCGTGCAGTTGAGTATTTTAAAGTGTTGCTGTGTTATCACCTGTGTGGTCATCAAATGGCCTTACCAGCAGACCTAGAACATTTGCAGTGGCTCTGTGCCACTTTACACTGTCAGAAGGTCAGTGTTGTGAAACCTGGAAAAAACCCCACGTTGCTGGAAGCCTCTGGGTCACAGATTTCCAGGGCCTCAGCTCTTAGCTGCTTATCTGAGAGACCTACACAGAAAGATTTCAGCAGAAATTTTTCCTAGACAAATTCCACCAAAAAGGAGGAACACTGTTACTATCAGTACCAGGTTGAGTTAAAAAAAAAAAGACAAACCAAACCTTACAAAGAAGATATATATATATATATACACGGGGTCAGAGGTAAGGGAGAGAAGAATGTTTTAGTCCCTATTAGAAATACATCAGTGTTTCACACCGGCACTGGAAGTTTTGCAGCTCATAAAAAATTCACAAGGCTTGTTGAGGAAAACAGGAAGGCAATTCAGGTGTCTATTTTTTGAGCACTGTCATACTTGCAAGAGTTTAAGCCAGTCTGGATTGATATTTCTTGTTATATGCCAGCTCTGCATTATGATCCTCTCTGGATCATAGTTCAGTGACTGAAAAAGAATGAATGACAAGGTGGCCTGGCTTTGTAGGGGAGAAGATAGGAGAGTCCAGGGTATTCTGCCTTTTCTTTATGGTTTTACAGTCTCCTCTTCAGGGTCCTTTTCACTTCTGCAAACACAAAACTCAAGGTGAAAAGTAATTGGACAAGCTAACAAATGAGTTCAGGCTCGCTAGATTCCCCACTGGCGAGTCTCTGTGTTTCTCTTGCCACCAAGAGCAGCCTCTTCGACACGGCCTTTCATGTACCAGCTAACAAAGAATGGAAATCTGCCACAGGTATGAGAAAAGAGACGCTTTAAACAGGACAGGCACTAAACCAGTGTGATTTATATGGGCTGAGGATAGTGCTTTACATTTCATCAGTCTTCCAGAGGCTGCATGATCCCAGCTGCATCTTTTGGGGATATTTGGTGTGAACTGTTGCTCTCCAGGCTGCAGAGTTTTACTGCAGGCAGAAGCAGAAGCCTCATGGTGTCCACCCTGCCCTGCAAGGGCTTGGGGTGTAAAATGAAGCACTTCTGAGTGGACATTCCTTGCTCCTACAGTGGGCTGATGGAGACACTGGAGAGCGTGTCCCTGTGAGCCAGGGGAGGTGCAGAGCCGCAGGCACAGCTCTGAGTGAAGCCAGCAGCAGCATGAGGCTCAGCGTCCCCACTGTGTCCTCTGCTGTCCTGTGCCGCCCCCCTGCAGTGGATGATAAAAGATGGCCATGGCTGGAAGTTCAGAAGGGAGGAAGTCACTGGGTCATGGAAGGGGCTGCCGTGTCTCCTGAGGCTGGGTGGGTGGGAATGCTGTCCCTTCCTGCACCGAAACACCACCCCAGTGTCAGCACTCTTGCCATTGGAATGTATTGGGGTGCAAGGGGTTAATTAAATCATACTTCCAATGTCGTCATTAGGAGCTGCACTGCTGTCATGGTGGTGGGGCTGTGGGGACAGTCCTGGCTGCTCCTCTTCCTGAGAAGCCTCAGTGCCCTGGGGACACTCTCGGAGCTGGGATGGCTTTTGCTCCTCGCCCTGACTTTTCAGGGACTTGCACAGCATTTGTGGGCTGCTCCTGCAAGGTCAAGCCCGGTAAATGGCAGCTTTCTGAGAGCTTTGCCAGCTGTTTCTCCTGCCCTGTTCTCACCTGACGCTGTAAATTAAGAACAAAAATCACCCTGACCACTGTTAGCTTCTCCCACTGCAGGCTTGCAGGAGGGAACAATGACTTCATTTGGATGCCAGGACAGGGAGCCTGTGGCTCCTGCACATTTGACCAGGCAGGTATTAGCAGCTAAAAGTGCTTTGGGATCTCAGCTGCAGCGCCGTTACCGTAAATGTTTTCTCTGTGGTAATACACAATATCTTTATTCTTTCCATGCCAGCTGAATAACTGGTAAATGACAGGTCCTGCTTTTCAATTCCACTGTGCTGCCAGGGCCTGTCACGCTTTTAATTTGTGCAATAGCTGCAAGCATAGCAGTAATTGTGTTTCCCATTTCCCACAACTGCAGTGCTGGCTTTGTGTTCCCTCTTCTTCAGTCCTCTGCCCCGACTTGAGCTACTTAACGTTTTCTGAAGCTCCCCACAATGCTGCTGTTAAACTTATCTGATGTTTGATGTCTAATCAACATCCCTCCCCAGAAATACAGTGCGGGTGGCACGGGGCAGAGCAGGGCAGGGGGCTGCACTCAGACCTGCTGGGTGTGATGCTGATGGCTGCAGATACCTGGGCAGGGCGAGGGGCTCCGGGTGTGGGCTCTGTGCTCCACCCAGGCTGGCAGGGCTGGGAGCTGACGTGTGCACGGCTCCCAAATTGGACAGATCACGTGCACCATGTTCCGTCCAGAGATGGGACAGAGTTTGAAAGGCTCTGCTAAAGCCTCTGGATGTTTCTGTAGGCCCAAATGACTTAGGTGGAAGTAAATTTCGGGATGTGATTTTGTATTTGTTTCAATGCATTTGAAAGGTCTGCTCAGGACTGTTATAAACCGTTCACCCTTCTAACAGCACTCAAGGAAGTTTGATTTCCCAACTGTTTGAAGCTTTGGGTGGGATTTTTTGGTGTCGCGTGTAAGTCCTGCTTTTCCTGCAGGCTGAGTGCTCATCATGCCTTTCCCTGTGGATTCTCTGTGGTTGAGAAGGTTTAGTCCGGATGTTCTGCTCCTGTTTTCTCCTCTAACTGGATGCACTCAGTATCTGACAGGCCTCTGATCCCCAGTGCTGTGTGGGTGAGGCTGGTAGGGAGATCAAGTGCTGTGATCCTGTAGGCTTTGGCTCTTTACCAAAGCAGGCTCACAGGGCCTGGACACTTTCAGGCTGTGAAGGAGAAAGACTTCTGTGCTTCTGAATTTTGTCACAGTTCCCTGTGAGCTCAGCCCAGCCCAGGCAGGTGACAGCTCTGACAGCACAGCTCTCCCACCTGGACTGGCGAACATGGGACTGTGGTAAAACTGATGGTTCTGGTTGCAGCAGGTGAAGGTTGTTTGCTGAAGGTCATGCAGACCTGATGTAAAACATTGCTGAGGGATCACACATGACAAGAACAGGGAGCAGTTTCGGTCTCATGGCTTAATAAGGGATTTCTGGAAAGCTGGGAGGTAGCTGAGGACGCAGCACACCCATGGAGTGTCCCCAGGGACACAGAAAGGCTGCTCTCATTTGCAAAGCCACTAGCTGGGATACAAACATTTATTTTCCCCTACTGCAGCCTCTACCCTGGGCTGTCCCCATAGCTGGGCAGAATGTGTCCTGTCCTCAGCCCCTCCCTGTTCATTATCTGCTGTCGTGGTCCAAACCTATCCTTCCTGATGGCTGAAGTTGATACAACCATTTATGGACTGAAGGGAGAGGGACATTGATCCTTATTTCCTTTCTCCCAAGCTGGGTGCTGCAGGAGTAGGACATATGTGAGCAGTTCTGTTTTTCCTCTCATAGGCTTCTCTGCATGGTAGCTGAGATCAGAGCAGGAGAGAAGCCTTAGCAGGAATGTTGTGGGCTTTGGATGCTTTGCTGCATGGTGCAACATCCTGTAGGGTGAAAGCCCTCTGCCAGTGGGCGAGGGGAATTGAAACCACATTTTCTTAGCTGAGTAATTAGATTGATTCCGCAGAAATGCGGACATGTGGAAAATTGAAAAATGGAAGAGTTGCATGCCCTCAGGCTGCAGATGAATGTGTTGGTGCCTTTCTGAGGAACACTGGCTCGATCTATTGAATTACAGGACGTGCTGAGACCAGCTCAAGCACGATGCAAGCTCAGGCCCTGACCGGGGGAAACTCAGACAGAAGGGAGTCTCTTTCTCACTGTGCTGGTCTGAAATATGTATCTCTTTCCCCAGAACTTCTCATTGAATGTTGTAGTGCTCTGCGCAGCAAAAGGCTGCATGTGTGTGAATCCAGTTACAAGATTAGCAGAAAAACTGTCCACATAATTACACACAGAGAAATTTTAATTGAATGGTGCATCTGATGGGGCCAGATCACAGCTGAGACAGGGATGTTGTTGAGACTGCTTGTGTGCATTTCATTCATGAGTGTTTTGCCCTGAGACATCTAGTGGAAAGTATTTCTCTGGGCTTCATCCCCCAGATTAAACCAGCCATACCCACTGTTTTCTGTTCTTGCACAATACAACAGCTGAGAACTTGTTTGGATGCCGTCAGCCATGCTGAGCAAGTGCTGGGGGTTCTGGGTTTCGTTCCTGTGATCGGGAGTGCTGTGGTTTGCAGGGTCTGGAGAGAGCTCTGGGGCTATTTCTGTCTGAGATTATTTAAGCAAAGGTAAATATCCTGCCATGGCTCTGTGGTGAGGTAGGTCCCACAGCCAAGCTCTTCAGAGATGCCTGTGAGTTTAAAATACCTGTTTCCAGTATTGTAGGCGTGGCTGGTGTGGGAAGTGGCAGGGATGGAGGCAAACAGGCACACTGGGCTCTGAAACACCTTTACTGTATGATGAGTAGCACCACAAACAGCCAGGTAAGTTCAGATATTAAATCTGCCTGTATTCCCCTCCCTCATTTCCAGTATCACTTTTTGAAGCATTTTAATTTAGGATTTTTGAGTAACACAGAATCTGTTCCTTACATCTCACAGCTTGGATTTCTGGACTGCTCTTTCTTGTTCAATTTGCCTTCTCTAGTTCTGACTTCTCAGTCTGTTCTAATTTCAGAGCTGGTTTTTCTTTGAGCAGGAGGTTGGTCCTGAGGTACCATCAAAGTCCTTCCAATATATATCATACTGTGATTCTGATTTTTACTGGTCTCACTTCCTCAGATTTCAATGCTTTGTTTTGGTGTGCACAGTTTTGTCAAGGCATTTCCCTCTTTCATAATTTTGCACTTTCTTGAACCTTGTCTTTGCATAAATGCAAGTCCAAACTGGCTCTTTTGAGCTCTGGCTAATCTATCATCCCAAACCTTTTTTACCTACATGGACTGCTAATAAGATTTAATTAACAACCGTTCTGCCGAAGCTTTGGTCCTGGTCAGCAGTATTGGAATTGCATTAAATAGAGGCATTAAAAATGCAACAGCATTTGTGATATCAGCCTCGCAATATGAACCACTGCTTTGTGTGTGTAGTTTAACATCATTGTAAATCAAGAAGCTCCCGGGTTGGGATCCTGTGTTCAAATGATTTGTTATTGCTGTTTGCCTTCTCTGGTGACACATGAAAGTCCTGGGGGCAGGAGCTGTCACCAACTACACACCCGTGGCATTGGACATGCTGCCATCTCCATGTGGGTCATCTCTGCTTTTCCATTTTCCTCCTGAGCTCACCCTAGAAGCTGTCAGCAGCACTCAGGGCCACCGATATTGCAGAGCTTTACCTGCTTTGTGTCAAACATGCCCTTCTGTCACAAGATACAACCTCAAGGTCCCTTTTGCCCTCTTTCCCCAGGTCCCATCAGCAGCATTTTAGTGAACCGCTATGGCAGCCGCCCCGTGGTCATGTTCGGGGGCCTCTTGTGCGGTGTGGGGATGATCTCAGCTGCCTTCTGCACCAGCATCCTGCAGCTCTACATCTGCGTGGGCTTCATCACAGGTGAGAACAAAGCACCTCCTTCCCTTCCACATGTGACACTCCCTCCTGATGGCTTGGGACTTCCACACCTGGGCAATGTGTGGACCACCACAAATGCAGTGGGAAGCTGGTGAGATAAAAAGCTTGTGAGATAAAAATCTGGTGAGGTAAAAAGCTGGTGGGACAAGGGCCCTCCTTATCAGTGCTCCAGATGAATTTTAGCAAAGAGCACGTTCCCTGCTCGGTGCCGTGTTCCTGGCTGGACATCCTGGGATCCAGGCAGGGCTGCACTCTGCAGCTGAGTGCTCTGGGCCAGGGCACTGGGAACGGTGGCCATCAGTGCCCTCAGCTCCCCCTGAAGCAAACCCAGGCTGACTGTGCTCTGCCTTGGGCAAGGCACATCCTTCTGGGTACAAGTGTGACTGTAAAGAAAGCACCCATGTTCCTGTTTTACTGTGTGTTATCTTCCCTCTGTGAGATACATGAAATGAGATTTCAGGAGTTTGCTTTAGTTTACTTGCCCTTTGCCAGCTTGTGAGGTGAGCAGGTCCTTTATCTGAAAATAAGAACAGCTGGAGTTGACTGAAAATAGGCAACAATCTCCCTATTGTAGAAAAAAAACAACTCTGTATTTCCTTCTTGAAGTTCCAATTTGAACTGCCTATATTAAAATATGAAATTCTATATTGGCAACTCAAACAGGATGAGAAATAGACTCAGTCCAGCATCTTTAATGCCTGCAGGTGCCAGGTTATTGCTTTTAAAAGTAGATGGATTAGAGCTCTCCACCTGTGTGAGTATAGACGCTTAATTGCAAGTATTTTTGTTTTATTATTTTGGATAAGGTATAGCCAAAGTTTCTTCCAGTGCAGCTAGGACATCTGCTTGAAAACATGGCACAGTGAGTTCAAAATTGGCTTTTGAGGTTGCCAGGTGTATGGTTTAATGAATGTTCCCAGTCTCTCCTCATATGCATTAAGTGTTGCTGCTTCCTGAATGTGAAAATGTGAGCTCAACATTTGAAATCAATAAAGTCATCCACTAGCAAAGTAAATTGGGACAGAAACTTTGTCACCCTGCTCTTCTATATCAATATTCCTTTATTAAATCTGTACAGTAGTGAATAAATCCCCGTGCAGGATTCCCTCTCTTAAACCTTACTCTTCCTAAGGACTGTCACTGTAATTAAATGGAACTGTGTTATTATTGGATGAATAAATCTTGCAGATTCCTTGAAAGAGTCTCCAGAAGCAAAGTGATGGGAAACAAAAACAACCAATGTCTCCCAGTATTTCTTAGTGCATGAGCTTGTATCATTTCCTGCTAAACAAATGTCGTCTAGGAAGGCAAGGGGGAAGTGACAGGACAAGGGGGGATGACTTTAAACTCACAGAGGGCAGTTTAGATACTAGGAAGAAATTCTTTATTGCTAGGGTGGTGAGGCCCTGGCACAGGGTGCCCAGAGAAGCTGTGGCTGCCCCTGGATCCCTGGAAGTGTCCAAGGCCAGGATGGACAGGGCTTGGGGCAACCTGGGATAGAGGAAGGTGTCCCTGCCCATGGCAAGGGAGTTGGAATGGATGGGTTCTAAGGTCCTTTCCAACTCAAACCATTCTGTGATTCCAAGTTGACTAATGCTGGATTGGCATTGAAAACCATACATGGAAACCATAAATCCTTTGCTAAAAATATTCCACGCATTTTGGTGAGCAGAAGGACTCGGGCAAGAAAACAGGGCTGTGGTAAGGCACCAGCTTCTATGCTCTAAAGCACTCGGCTAAAAAGGTGACAGGAGGGAATTCTGTGCATAACCCCAATGGATCTAGCATTGATAAAGACCTTGCTCTTGCTTGGTCCCTAAAAGTGTTTGCAAGTCTGGTCCATCACCCACCGCAGAGAGCTGATGGAGTGGGCAGTGCTCAGCGCACACAGCTGACCCTCGTGCCAGCCCCAAGGTACAGGGCTAAAACACCAACATCTCTTGGTCTGCAATGCTGTGCTGTTTCCTCTGAGCAGAGCACTTCTTTTGTTGCGTGCATCTTTTCCTCCTGCCCGCTGAACAAGGGCAGCTGCGTGGATGAGGTGTTGGCTGGTAACCCATCATCTCCAGGCACGGGGTGTGTGCTGGGCAAGGAATATTAATTTGACAGAGAAGGGAAGATGCTTGTAAGCCTGCTAACAGGCTTGTCACTGAAAATGTGATTCGAAGTATTTTTGCTGGTCAGGCCTAACATGGAAGCATTCAAGGGCAATTACAAAGCTGCCTGCCCATCACACGGCTGCGGCAGCGCTGCTGCACGAGGAGAGAGGGATCCCTTTTGTAAGGGGGTTTGTGGTAACTGTAAAGCAACCTGTAAACATCACAGTCTTTGTAGCCTCCTTCCTACTAGCCCAGAAAGAAAACAGACTGATATAACAGTCTGTGTTCATGTAAATCACAGGGATGGAGGTAAAAACAAGGTCTTGGTACGAGGAGGTGTCTGCTACAGTCCTGTGCCTTTGGCATATTAATAGAAATCTCTTCAGAAGAGCAGAGCAGGAAGTATCTGTTTGCAGTAGAGGGATTAGACACGGCAATCTCAGTTTCTGACTTGATTATGCCTGTTTCCATTTGCATGCAGAGCAGGAACCAGGCTCTGCTGGTGGAGGCAGCTCTGTCCTTGATGGCACTCTGGGCTGCACGAGGCACTTTGCATGCGCTGGAAACCCCACAGCCTCTTCCCATTTGTTTCCCCACAGCGCTTAGAAAAAGAAATGGGGTTTGCAAGCTGTCCACCTGGACAGATGCCAGCCTGGATGCATTAAATAGGTGTTTCAACGTGCAACCTCTTATGAAGTCTGAGGCAGAAGCAGCAAATTTCAAAGCTAATTGCAAGGTAGTAACGACTGGCCAGAGTTTAGTTCAGTCTGCACCAATTAGACTGCCATGAAATAAAATGGGACCTTGGGTGAGGCATGTGGACTAATGAGAGTAGAGTCTTTGCCATGGCTGCAAATGTTGAGCACTGAAATACCTGGTCAGACTGTTCCTTGCTAATAAAGGAAGAACAAGATTGATAACTACAAAGCTGAGTCTTGTAGCATCACTTACTTCCCTCTAATATGAGTGAAATGTATTTAATCCAGGAAGGGACACTCCCTCTGGCACAGGTTTGCTTCTGTTCCTGCAATGCCACTGACAGACCTCTCTGTCATATCCCTGGGGAGAAAATGTGGTTATTGAGTAACAATTCCAGCTATGGAAAATCTGCTGTAGTTTCTGAAAACTGCAATAAAATAGATGTAAATACTTCCTACTAAAGTCAGCCAAAAGCTTAAAGTAAATTGAAATTCCAGTTATTCAATTTGAAACTCTCCAAATTTAATTAATTGGAAGAGCATGAGGTAATATTAAATTAGATTTGTCTGACTGGCAAATTAATGTTCACATAATAAAAAATTTGAGTTGATTATTGTTTAAGTGGGTAGCTGGCATCCAGTCTGATTTTCCTCCTTTGGAAGACATGTGGTGTGTCCCTACCAAAAATGAGTCTGTGGAAATGATGGTTCCATTTCTGCCCTTACTGACCAGCCTGGGAAATAGGGAGTTAATGCAAACTCTCACCTGCTGTGCTGCATCTTCTCAGGTGAAAGAAGATGCATTTCTATATTTCCTGGCACTGTCTGAGGGTGTTCTCTAGCCAGGGCTGTGATTTTCCTCTGTGGTTCCCAGGTCACCCTGAATTTGGCCCTATATGCATTACAAGCAGGCTGCACTTCCCAAAGATGTGCCCTACCCAATATATGGACTATCTAAAAAAGTTCATGCTGAGAATGTTTTGTATCCAGATTTATTTTAATATGTTGCCATTTCAATTTGCTTTTAATGTTGTAAACTTCAAAGTAATTAAAAAAAAAGAATTTTAGACTTGGCAAAAATCATAATTTTGCAAACCCATTTAAACTGAAGCTATCCAGCATCAGCTGGATTCTGCTGCACCACTTGGATTCTACTCTATCAGTGACTAATGATAGTGTTCCTTAATTAATATTGAGGACCTTGACCTTTGTAAATTCTCTTCTGTAAAGCAATATGCCTAATTATGTACTGCACAGTTAAACAAACTAATTATATCGACTAATGAACAAGAAAAAATCTGCATGACCCTATTTTCAGGATTCATGTTCTCTGATATAATCACTTCAAGGATTACATTTCTGTGCTCTAATGTGGCTCATTCTTTCCTGGATGATGGAGTGGAAAATATGTGGCATGATTTTTAAATGCCATTTTGATGGAGTCCTGAAAAATTAACTTTTTATGAAAAGCATGTCGAAGAAATGCTTGAAATGCTTGATGTTTGATTATTGATTACTGATGTTGGGCATCAGGAAGAATACTTGGACATCAGGAAGAATTTTTTCACTGAAAATGTGATTCAGCATTGGAATGGGCTGCCCAGGGAGGTGGTGGATTCACCAGCCTTGGAAGCATTCAAGAAAAAACTGGATGTGGCACTCAGTGCTCTGGTCTAGTTGATAAGGTGATGATTGGTCAAAGGTTGGACCCCGTGGTCTTGGGGGTCTTTTCCAACTTTACTGATTCTGTGATTCTATGGTTCTATATGGCAGTGCTCTCAAACAGAGCCACAGAAAACTGAGACCATCACAGCATTTGGAATCTCTGCCTTCAGATTCCACGTGTGCAGGAGAAGCTGGCCAACTGAATTAGCAATGCAGATTTATAATGGCATTTATATATCTAAATGCAATAAAAATAAATTCTAATTAAAAGAAACACTCTAGGGTCCTGTGTAATTAGCATCCTCAGGAGCTGTTTCGCTGTGTACTTGCAGACCTCTTAATCTTTTGCATCAGACCTGAACTGCTCACAGCACCAAATCAGTCGTGGCTGAGGAGGGTGATGTTATTTCCCGTGCAGGTCTGGCTGCCAAGCAGCAGAGTTGGGTGCCCATGGAAGGGAAGGCCAGCCCTTGATGGATGTACTTTGGTGGTTGGCACTGTCCAAGCCAAAACAACCTTCCTCAAACTGGGAGCTGCCATTTTTTAAAAAATAGATCTATCCTCTCCCCCAGCAAGGCCGCTGCATCTGGACAGAACCCCCCAGCATTCCATGAGGGAATAGTTTTGGTTCACTCCGAACCAAACTCTTGGTGCTAGTTTTGCCACCCAAGAGATTTGCAGTGCAAAAGGAAGGGGCATTCTCTGACTGAAAGAGTGTTTCTGGGGTCTGGTTACCCAAATGTGACTGCCAGAACTCAGAGACACTCTGAGCAACATTTGCATCCAGATTATTGCACTGAAGAGCCACCAGTGAACCAATGCCTGTGAATTTCCTTAAACAATGAGCTGAGGAGAAATGGGTCTCAAATCTTCCTTTGTTTATCTGAACTTTTTCCAGGATTTGGCCTTGCTCTCAACCTTCAGCCATCAGTGATAATCATAGGGAAATACTTCTTGAAGAGAAGACCCATTGCGAATGGCCTTGCTATGGCAGGGAGCCCTGTGATGCTTTGCACCTTGGCACCTCTAAACCAATTCCTTTTTGACAATTTTGGCTGGAGGGGCAGCTTTTTAATTCTTGGGGCAATTTTATTAAACTGCTGTGTGGCAGGAGCTCTCTTCAGACCTATCGGGCCAGGCACGGCACTGGTCAAAACCCAGGTGGCTGAGGGAGGGAAGGATGCTCTGAAAGGAAAGATCACTGAAGATGGCAAGGAAATGAGTAGTGCCCTGAACATCCCCACGGAGAACAAAACAGAAGAGGAAGGAGAAAAGGACTGCTTTGAAAAAATCAACCAGTACCTTGATTTTTCCCTCTTCAAACACAGAGGGTTCTTGATTTACCTGATCGGAAATGTGCTCATGTTCCTGGGATTCTTTGCCCCCATCGTTTTCCTGGCACCCTACGCAAAGCACACCGGCATCGATGAATATTCAGCCGCTTTCCTCCTTTCCATCCTTGCTATTGTGGATATGGTTGCTCGCCCCACTACTGGCATCGTTGCCAACAGCAAGTGGGTGAGGCCGCGGATTCAGTACTTCTTCAGCTTCGCCATCGCTTTCAACGGCGCCTGCCACCTCCTGTGCCCTCTGGCCTCCAGCTACACGGGGCTCGTTGTGTACTCCGCCTTCTTTGGCTTGGCCTTTGGCATGGTGTGTGCCATGCTCTTCGAGACGCTGATGGACCTGGTGGGAGCCGCCCGGTTCACGAGTGCCGTCGGCCTCGTCACCATCGCCGAGTGCTGCACGATACTGCTGGGACCACCCATCGGAGGTGAGTGTGTTTTCCTCCTCTGCTGCCACTGGGCTGTCACTTGGATTTAGACTTTTGCGAGCACAGTTTGTAGGAAATTATTCTAAATGTGTTTTCTCTGCCTCCCAGCCACCATTTTCCCACTGGTAACTGGACAGGAAAGGATGCCCTTGATGTCTCCTCCAGCATTTCCTCTTTCCTCCTTTCTGTGTAGTCCTCCAGTTGAAGTCAGTCTTGGAGAGTCATCTTTTAATCCCGGATCCCTTCAAGCGCTTGAACTGAACTTGCAGAGTAGGACTTCCTAAAACACCAAGAACCTTGCACTTCAGGCAACTCCTCCTGGAGATTCCTCCTTTTGCAAAAGGCTGGAGTCCACCACAATTTAAGTAAAACACAGCAGTTCTATGAAAGCCTCTTGTTGGCTCAAACCTTGCTGTTTGTCTCTAAGGCTCTGAGTAGGCCACTTAGGAATTTCAGTCATCTTAGTGCAGCTGAAAGATTTAAGTCTGTTCTAAAAATAATTTTAAAAAAGATGTATTTTGGATGGCATGGTTTGACATATCAAAAGGCAGAGCCCACAAAGGTCCATGTGGACAAAACTGAGTCTCCAGGAGGACTTTCAGTCATCTACAGATAAGTAAGGGCAGTGATCTCCTGTAATTTAGCAGCCTTAATATTCCCTTATAGCATGTGCTCCTTTTGCAGTTTGAACCCTTTTCCTGGATTCAAAACTGAGATCTGGTTAATGCTCCATATGACACATCCTGCAGAGCTGTTTAATTCTTCATATTACTGTGTAGCTCATACAGTGTGACAGAAGCAGCTGTATCCTCTTGCTGTCTTAGAGATTCATTATTTAATTAATGACAAACAAAAGAAAATACAGTTTTAAAATGACCATTTTCTGAATTATATAATTTTCTATGTGGGAGATTAAGTTAATGACCATAGACTGCTAATGAGGCTAAAACAGTTCTGTGTAATAATCAGTAATATTAGTTTTGTAGGGTTTCCCCCACCATTTTAATAAGCAGCAAATTTATTGGTTCTTTGGCATTTTAATAACCTACTGCAGGGTTCTGCTTTAATGAACTAAGTAAATTGTTCCCAGTGTGTTTTATGACTTTTTCTTATTCTCAAAGGAAAAGAGGCAAGACTGTCCTACTGTTGAATTTTCCAATACTCTACTCATTAAAACTCTCATTGAAACCTATTTAGGAGACCTCTAGGTCATCCTGATGAGCAGAAAAGGAAAAATTGTTGCAATTAGCATTTGGGTGATGTTCCACCAGTAGCATGAAAAACACAGTGCACTGAAAATGGTGTACCAAGTCAGCTAGGGATGATTCAGGAAAAAAACACTGACCAAAACCAGTTAAAAATTATTATTTTTATGATCAGGAAATCCATTTGGTGACCATAAAAACCCTTGTTAGTGCAATGCAGCGGGATAATTAATCATCAGCTTTTCAACATTAAGGGTCAATCGGGAAGTAATTAAAGGTCCCTCTTTTTGAGGAGGAGAACATATTCCAAAAAGTCAGAGAACTAATGGATGATGGGGCAGTTTCAGGGAAGATTGTTTGTACTGTGAAGGCCAGGTTAGGACTGGGTCTTACTTTAATGAAGATTTGGGATGTTAAGAATGGTCTGTGCTGCCCAGTAAATGGGAATTAATGCTCAGGATCATAATCCCAATAAGATTTGCATTACATTTTGACATAATGGAGAACGGTGACATTTCAATTAAGCCATCTCCCTTCAATTACTCTGTAACTCCGTAGCAGAGGCATTAACCTTTGAGAGGAACCCGTCACATTTGTCTTGGCGTTGAAATTATCTGACGTTGACAGCATCATCTTTGCTTTCCCTGAAACTAATGTTTTCCAGTTTCACGCTGTGCCCTTTCCTCTTTAGATCATGAGTGCAAATGCAGAAGGGGCAGCTGTGACCAAAAGCTGAGTCCCCTCTAATGCTGGTGAGTGACTCGTGGTGGAATAAATCAGAGGGTCTCTGCCAAGAGCCTGAGACGAGACTCAGTGGGCAGGTGCTTTCTCATGAAAGTCTTCCCAAAAGCTGCCACTGTTTGACTGCCAAGCCAAATGGACTTCTTTGTAGTGGATCGCTGGAGTCAGTGGAAAGGCTGCCTGCAGGCTCTGTGCTCAGAGGAATAGTTTATCCTGGAAAAAATAGGTGTGCTGGAAAAGTCCAGACTTGTCAGTGTAGCTTCTGTCCCCTTCTGCTGAACTGTGCAAATTATCAGAGCATTACCTGTAGCAATGTCAACTACCCACAGGCTGTATAGTGCAAAACATGTTCAGTATTTGCAGGCTCAGGATGTTTGTGGAAGAGATCAGAAGTTCAGAGAAATGTCTTATCCTAAAGCCACAAGGGTGTTCCTTTATATATAGGATCTGAAAACACAATATCCTTGCCTTCATCTCTAAATATCCTCTTTTTTTAAATATATATTTTACAGGAATTCTTATTGATACCTTTGGGGACTATAAATATATGTTCATTAAATGTGGAGCTGTGATGGTCCTGGCAGGAACCTTTCTGTTCATCATGAATTATTATAATTATCGTATGCTTGCCAAGGAGGAGAAGGAAAGAAAGACAAAAGAAGAGGATCCTAAATCTGTAAGGACAGAAAATGAAGGCAGAAAAAACTGGAACAAAGACTCCACACAGGATGGGCCTGAGCTGGAACCTTTGAGAGAGGAGGGGGAAAGAGTAAAGAAGGAAATGAACGGCACAAATGAAGTTTAAACCTGTTCTCATGGGCTAAATGGGAAATGACTTCTGAGTTGCTCAAGTGAGCACCAGCTGTGAAATCACACTAGGTTTTTAAATTTTGTTTTATTCTCTGCCATGTGCATCCTCTTCTTTGTTGTAGGAGAAGACTAGAACAGAAACAAGTCCTGATTCTTACAAACTGCTGGGACACTGCAGTATCCACTTGCATACCAAAGGTCCTGCAAGACTTTCCTTTAGATATTTCCCATTTCCCAGAGAAAAGGGAAAGGTGATTTTGTGCAGGTGGCCAGCACAAGGACAACGTGATACAGGAGTACTTCTTCAGGTGCTTTGTGTGCACAGGGCAGAAATTTAGTCTTAAGCTTAACCCTTGATGTACATTCGAACAGTGCAAATTTAAATGTTCCCTAGGAGTCCCAAAGTCCTTATTATCCAATTTCTGAGTGCCTTACCATTTCTAGTGAGCTTTTTCTTTACAACACCCTGGTGAGACAGTAAGTGTTGCCACTATTAATTAATTGTACAAATGAAGAACTGAAGCACAGAGGAGCTTTGGGCATCATTGCATCATTGAGTAAAGCTTAGGCGTGTCAGAGCTGAAACAGAATCCACTGCCTAAAAGCCCAGCTGAGCACAGGTATCCCCTTGCTAGACAATAGGGAATACCATGGATAGTGGTGCATTAAACCTCTGCTCACTGTGTGCCTCACACTACTCAGGATTAGTGATTTTGAACGCTGTCTCAGAGCTGGGACCTTGTGCCATATTTTTTTAACCTGCTTCGGTTGCATCCATCCTGGAGGGAATCCAAACCCAGCTGGCCCCCCTTGTTTGGGCTGCAGGAGGCACCTCCCTGGTGCTGGCACTGCAGTACCTGCTGGCCTCATGCCACCCTGTTACATTAAGTAAAGTTTGCCCAGGTCAGTGATGCAGAGGTGGAGCTGAGACCACACAGGAGGCTCTCATCCTGTGCTGATAATTTTGAGCTGGGAAGATCTGTGTATTTCACTCTGATGTATTTCACAATTAGCAGCTGCTGCCCCAGAGCCATGGATGCTGAGCATGACATCATGCAGTTGAATCATCAGACTTTTGAGGAATTTCATGGATTTGATTAGATGAAAACTAGGACTTTTCAGGCAGATCACGCAAATCCAAAGCTAAAATTAGTCCAAAGGTTAGTTCTCCTTTTTCTTTGCTTCAACGGTACCCATACGTGATCAGATCATATTTTTTCATGGTTTTGTTTCTGAAGAACTGCATTTTCTTGTCATTTGTGTACACAATATGAAGAAAGGCTTGTAAAAATACTTCCATAAATACACTGTACTCTTAAAATTAGATCATTCATATATTCTTGTGCAAAACCTTTTCTGTGAATTCTTTTGTTTCTTTGAAAAATAGTGGTCTTTGACTTCAGCAGGACTTAAATTTTAGCCTAATGTTGTAACTTGTATTTTCTCTGAAAAAAACTAAAATCTATATGAAATAATTAGGCTTTCAGTGCTTGTTTTTAATATCCTTTATTTCTGTCAAATATATATGTGACATTTCATTCCAAAAGGCATTAATAGAAGGTCGTGAATATTTTCCAATATGCCTTCTGGAAGCTGTCATATACTTAATAAAACTATTTTAAACAATTAAATGAGTTTACATTTGCCTGTGTGTGCAATGCAGCCTTTTGATTCAGTGAGGAGTTTATCCTCAGAGGGTTTCCAGTCCTGGCTCCATCACACAACTCTTGGTCACAACCTCATGTTCTTGGTGATTTGGATTCCTCTGACGCCCTCAGTGGTCTGGGCCAGCCTGACTCACACCTCCAGTTGTGTGGGCCCAGGAGTCTGAAAGCGATGCAGAATGACCTGGCAAGGACCTGACACGATGATTTTCATACCTTTCCACCAGGTTGTATCAATTAATCCTCAGTGCAATGACCCAGATCTCCAGCTGTCCTTACAGCAGGAGCTGATAATCAAGCTCCTCATCTCTCAGAAACCCCAAGCAAGCTTTTTAGGTCATAAAACTTTGTTAATACAGATAAAATTTTTAATAAAAAGGTGTTCTGTTCAGCTATCTGTGAAAATCCTCTGGAAAAGACACCTTTGTTAAACTGCCCCCGAGGGCAAAGAACGTTTCATTGGTTAAGTAGGTCTTTAAGGCTTCAGAATTCTTCTAACATGAAGCAGGTACTTCATTTAACCTGCTCACCCTCCTGTCGACGAACCTTACACTGCCTTTAAGATTATGGCACTATTTCTGTCAGGTAGGAAGCCACCCTATTTTAAGACCATTTTGGTGATTATGGCTGGTTTTTAGTGGTGGGTGGCCTGACTCTTCCCTGTTACCTGCTCCTGCTGCCACCCTACACTCAAACCTCTGATCATGACATCCCACTAATCATTGCAGCTAAGCAATGCCAAATAACTCTGTACTTAAAACGCTGTGAGGAGCCCTAGAAATGCTTCCTTGACTCAATTCCCACGAATTCAACACCTTGCAGACTCAAGCTGTAATCCTTTCTTGGAAAGCTCTCAAACTTTCCTAAGAACGTTTTCAGTTATTAAAAATGACTAGTGCAATATGAAAAAACCATTACAAAAAGCTCTTGTGATGGAGTAGAAGCTGCCTGTGCATCTAATTTAGTGATTTGTGTGGCAAATTGAACACAATATTCATATTTGCTTAGGTTTGAAAAGCACCTGTGTAAGCAAGTCAAGATGTGTGTGTTGTGCCATAAATATGCGTACGAGGCACATGGGGGATATTTGGGATATCAGATATGCTGGGATGATTGCAAACACTTTCTTTGGAGTGCAGTTACGAGGTTTTTTTTCATATTTCATTAGCTTGTGACCTTATTAGAAGCAACTGCCCATTTTTTCCAGGGCTGCTCGAACTTCATCAAGAGCCTGATTTGGATGCTGAACCACTGTTCCCAACAACCACAAAAGAAGCCAACAGAGTGCTGTTTGATGGGGTGGTGTGACAAGTGCCACGGATTGGATTTAGATTTATCCCATGTACTCACTTTTTATTTACAGCTCCCCTCACTTTTACCCTCACTATATTTAGCTTTCCAAATCCAAAGGCATGGAGATAGAATTAGAATACTTCACTACTTTGGTGTGCCAAAATTTGTACACCTTCCTCCCTCCCTTTTTAAAAGCATGTTAGAGCAGTGACTCTGCCATGTGATGGAGTGTCATGCTGCTAGGAGGGGACATTTTCTGCCATCGCACCTTGGGCCAGGTGCTGCTTTGCCCCACCCATAAACATCATTTAAATAGGAAGAATGAACCATGTCTAGAGAGTGCAAAACACATAAGGACACTTGAGAAGTCTGGAACCATGAATGAGTAGAGGTAACTTGGTAGTAACTGTGTTAAAAATTAGCAAGCAAGCAAGCAAACAAATGAAGTGCCAACCTGTATGTTTGAAATACGCAATCATCTTAGACGACAGAGGAGATTATTCAGAAGGACAGTTCCCATGGCAGCTGACACCAAATTTATTTGGCTGCATTCAGAAAACGCCTCGTAGACAATACAGGTGTGTTCAGATTACATCCGGAATGAATTTAAAAGATGACTTTCGTGCCCTCTGCAGTGACAGTGACATTGTCTATAAAATAGTATTATTTAGACTTATCAGAACGATGTGAGGGTGTTCTGATGAGTGACATCCATAACTGTCAGCAAAGCTTCCCGCAATGGCAGCACAGCTCAGAAACACAGATTTGATTTGCTGTCTGCTCTGACACCCACTAAAGTATTGCTGTGCTTTAGTTTGGACTCGGAAAGGGGCTCATTTACATCCGGGCACCAAGAAAATGAACATCCATGGGTGAATGGGATGTTCTGTGCCACTGTGGTCGAGACCAACAGCATCACAAAATTCCCTTTGATACACTGTACAACCCTTTGTCCTGCAGAGCCCTGCACTGGTCAAGGTGTGACCCTGTGATGACATTTGTGCTGCACTTTCTGCAGAGGGTGAAGCTCCCCATGTTCGACAGTGCAGCTGTCTAAAGGCTCAAACGAACACAGTCCTACATGGCTTGAGATATCCAAGCCCTTAGCCCATCAGTCAAAGAGAGGATGTCTTTATAAGGGGAAAATGATCTGTACTCTCCCTCCAAAAAGGCATAAATTTGGGCAATATTTAAAATTTTTCTGTATTTTGTTAGTACTTGTTCATTTATATGTTACTACTTTGTGAAACGTACTCTGCATCTCTTCAGCTTTAGTATTACTGATGATTTTGGACTGCAAATGCTTCCTCTAATGACTTCCCTTTCCTCACTCTTAAACTCCCTCATTGAGCCATACTAACTTTACACAGCACTTGGCTGTCATAACGTTCAGGTTTTATGCTTCTTAACAGTATGTCTTCCCCCTATTCCAACATTTCTGAAGCACTACAAAGTCATTTAAGACTTGTAGACCATATTTTAGTCATCTCTTCACGATGCAATTTGCTGGACAGCCTAAGAAGCTTGTTACAGCACAAGTCAGGCGGACAGCTCCAGAGCAGCAGCACCATGCAATTCCTGGAGAGTCTGGCACAGACACCCAGGTTTGTACCCTCCACATATAACAGATATAACAGTCCCTCCCAGTGTTCAAAAGATGCGTTTACATTTTGATTTCTCTGATTTCACAGGTGACTCAGTGACAGATACTTGGTGCCCAAGGCTGTCTGTGTCAGCCATCACAGAATCACATGCACAATCACAGGGTGGCTGAAATTGGAAAGGACCTCTGGAGATCATTAGTGCTGCAAAGCCTCTTCAGAGACTGCATGTCCAGCACTGCTTCTCTGCAAAGGCTTCTTAATGTCACACCAGAAGCTTGCAGGTGGCTGAGGATGTGTTTCCCAGCCCATGCTGGGGGAAAGGCTGGAGGCAATGCCAAGAGGCCAGCGTAGAGTTCAAAGCCTTTTGGTGAACGCAGGTCTGTGTCATGTCTCACCTATCAAGGCATACATGCCCAGAAGATTTTAGGAGGGATAAGAAGGAAATAGCTCTACTGCCAATGTATCTTATGCTGGAAAGGACAGGGATGTCCCTCAATGCACACACATTCACCAAAGATGTCAGCTTCAAGGTCTAATTCTGACACATCAGATTCCTTATGAACCCTGGATCCTGTCTGATGTGCAAAGCAGAGTCTTTCAGATGAATGGGTACGACTGAAATGAAACAGGGACAAGCACTTGCCTCCTGCTGCAGAGCCTGGCATTCCCTTCCTGGACAGATGAGTTTCTTAAGTAGTTTTAATCAGTATGTAATCAGTCCTGACCATTAGTTACGCCTCTGATCACAAAGCACAACTCTAGAGAGATATCCTTAGAATATCTAGGAGGTTCCATGCATTATTAAGTGAAAAAACCACAGACTCTACCTATCAGCAAGTAATGTTATGTGTAAGAAGTGCTTGTTGAGCAAACTTGCCAACTCTAATTATTCTCCCAGCAGACTGTGGAGGTCTTTTTTGGCACTTCTACAAGTCTAATGGAAACCTCCACAGTCCTGCTCCTGCAGAGGCAGCGTGGGGAGGGAAATCTCTGTGATGTGCTTCAGATTTCTGAGATAGCCCTACCTTGTGCGCACATGCATGTGCCCACATCCAGCACTGCTCCAACAGATCGAAGGGAAAATTCACCTGCTGAAGGCTGGGATGCAGGGGCTGCATTCCTCTGTGATGTCAGGATTGATGTGTTAAAAGACTGAGTCATCCAAATCTGGTGTCAGGAGGGATCCTGAAAGCGTCTTTGATGGTGCATCTTTGATCCCAGCCAGGTGCCAGTCTCAATGGGAAGTGAGAAGGGAGCTCTTTTCAGCACCACCCCCAGACCACAGCCGGGGACTGAGGAGGCAACACAGGTTGCTCTCCATGTCTGGGCTCCCCTTTCCACTCTTCCAGGCAGGACAAACCGTGTAATAAAGTTTGGACATGATGTATGTTGATTCATATTTCTTATTTCTTTAGATTTTTTTTTTATCAAAAAAGACTGTGAGTGCAGTGGCTAGAAATAAATTGAATTAACTTACTGAGTAGGTATTTGTCCTCTGACTTACCTGTTACAGATATCCTTCAAAATACAGTATTCTGTAGCACATTTCAGTATGAAACATGAGGGACAATGATATTATGATTTCAGCTTTCAGCCAGAGAAGATAGTAATTATACATCATATAAACAGAAGTGCAGTGAAGCTGCTTTGTAATTACAGTGTAACTAAGCTGTACCTCATTTACTCGTACTCTGAAGTGCATCTGGAGTTAGCAATTAGGGCCAGTACATGATTAAACACTTACCTTCACCAATCCCAATATATATAACACTAGACTTACCTTCACATGTGTATTATTTTTCACTCATATCTGCTATGAACCTAGATATTTTCCAGGGATTAATGATAGGCTGCGAAAAGTTGATAGCCTGAAGTTCAGCAGAGAGCTATTAAACTGGCCTGGCCATTAATCCCTGGAAAATACCCTGCACCAAGGTTGTTATAAGGTGAATATGGAAAATAACTTTCCACTCAAGCTGACTTTTGTTTTGGCTGTTATGCCTTTGTCAGCGCGTAGGAACAACACCCCAAACACAAGTGACTGCCTTGGATTTGGGTGTGTCTGATGTAAAGAGGATGAATCCTCCCTCAGTTCACCTCTATGCATCACTAAGGCCCTGAACAGACAGCTTGTGTTCCAACCAGTCTGTCTTAGCCACAGTTTTCTGGCAATCTTTGGAGGTCAATTTTAGACTGAGCCTCCATTTTCTGAAATGTGTAATTCCAGCTTCTCTGAGCTGAGAAACAACACTGGCAGCCAAGTAAAAATATCCATTACCAGGGGAATATGTAAAAACACTGTTTCATCAGTCATCCTGCTCACACAACTCCCTTCCAGAACTCAGAGTGGTAATGAAAGTAATTTAACACACATCTATAATTAATTTACTACATTCCTCCTGCCGATGGCAGTCATCTTACCTAGGAAAGTTCATGAAATTGATCTTAATGCACAAAAATAGAGATGGAAAAGCGTTAAGGCAGCTAAACGTGGTTTACTTCTAAGCATGTAAGCAGTTAAGCACTGTTTGGAGAACCGATTTGGGGCTGATTTAGCAGCAGCCATGACCTGTGAGAAATGACAGTGAGCACATGAGCAGAGCAGGGCTTTGCCCTCGACATACTTCGTTTGTGAGCACTGCTGACAGCAGCAGCCTTTGCTCCTGCTTTGCATAACGTGAACAGAAACGTGAGTGTGGGTCCAAAGAGGCAGAGCAGGAGGGGACAAAGCTGCTGGACAGCTGGACACAGCACCAGGGACACGGTCTGCACCAGCTCTTCCTCCAGTGCCATTTTAAGCCGTGAGCCCAGGCCCCAGGTATCCAGTTAGAACAACTCTGGCCAGTGTGCAGAACATCCAGATGTGCAGATGTGTCCGAACACCACCCTGCACACACACCTGTGCATGCGCTGCATGCAGAGAACAGATACCACATGTATGTACATATGTGATATATATGTGACAGACTGTCCTACCTGTGCAGGCTGTTTCCAGAGCCTTCCAGTGGCTTTAACAACATCCTGTTGTTGCTGAGACATCACTGGGCCCTTGCTTATGATCCATTATCACTTCAGCTGTGGCTTTTCTGCACATCCATGAGCCCCACACTCTGCTGGGCTGGTGGCTCCTACCCTCCCAGTGTCTCTGTGCTCCCTACAGCTGCAGAGCAACACTTGGGACTCTCATACACTTATCTACAGGCTGTGATCTGCACTTCCCAGACACACTACTTTAAAATGCAGGTCATGACATTTATGATTTCAATAGGAGCTGGAAAATGTAGGAAAGCAGGAGCCTGTAACAAGTAATACTTCAGTGCTGTGCAGCAGCTATATAAATGTGTATATAAACAAGTAGGAAGGCTTTTAAGAGTGTCTTCCATCATTGTGGCCTCCAAATGAGGCAGTACAGTAGCCTTACCTGGATGGGGGACAGAGGAGAAAGAGCCACTTTGGTGCTCCCTTCGAGGTGAAGCACAGCCTGTCCTGCCTGCACTGCAGGGGGAAAAGCAAACCCTGCACAGGAAACATCACTCATCCCGTGAAGAGCCCCAAAGAGTATGGAAGTAGGGCTATTCTTTCCTTCTCCTATGCCTGCCAGGGCCCAAGAGCCCACCAAATGGACCCTTGGCCTCTGGAGCTGTGAATGCAGCTGAATGAGGAGGACTCCCCAGCAAGACTCAGCAAGAGGCATTTTCTACCTGTGGCTTCCTCCAGCTGGAAAGCTGTTCACTGGTTTCTCCTTACTGCCAGGAAGAGCAGGATGTGTCAGGCCCGTGCTGCCAGAGAGAGAGGCATGAATCAGCCTAAGGATCCATGCAGATGACAGCAGCTGGCTGCAGGACTTTTATCACCCGTTAGCTGTCACGCAGTTCCTCATCACAGGGCGGCAAATGCTGCCAGGACTGGCTGCCGGGGCTGTGAGAGGGACAGCCAGTGGCAAAATGCGAGTAACAGGTCTGAAGCCAGCAGAAAGTGCTCAGGGTTACTTTGAAACGCTGGGCTGTGAGCCCTAAACACTTGCTTTTCACAGTGCCCCCACGGCAGGAGTCTGGGGAAGTGTCTACCCCACAAAAATCCAAACCAAGGAGGTCCAGGAAAGGTGACAAAATTGCAGAGCTTCCTCTACATGTGTTTGTGTTCCCAGTTTAGGCAGGTATGAATATGACATAATGCCATGCCCTCAAGCCTCCAGAGGCTCCTGCCCAGCCCAGCCCTGACCAACTCACGGCATGAACTACTACACTGAGCAAGACCTGCACACTTTCCTCCCTTTCATGCCATAGTGACATTAAAGTCAGAAAAGCCCCGTGGTAAATCCTCTCCTCTGAGACATTAAGGAAATTTCAGGACACAGGCACCACATGGAAAGGCTGAGGCCTGCCCTGGCTCGGGGAAGGGTGGCTCTGGCCACCCCTTCTTTGAGGAGCAAGGTCTCTCTCTTGGAAGCACTTGTCGCTAGTGAGGGAGCGCTGCAGGGAGAGCCCTGCTTTTGTCAAAAGGGAAAGTCATTAGCAAGAGGCAGAGAAAAAAAAAGAAACCTTGGGCAGAAAGTGCAGTCTGAGGAGCAGAGCTCTATGTCCAGGAAAAATGTGGACATTGGTTATGGCAGCACAGAGGTCAGAGAAGAGCATGGGGCAAGTTGCTAACCCCAGTCAAGCTTCACTACTGAGTGAGAGATGCCCAAAGACATGCTAATCACTGAGATTTTCAAATGTGAGGAACATTAGAGGGATTTGACTCAGGCAAGAAAGGGTATTTTAATGGTGTGGTTTGTGGGAGGAGACTGAGACCAGCATTGGACACTTACAAACAAAACCACACCTGCCCTTTCTATAAATTCCCATGTCCCTCACTTTGGCTTCTTCCCACTCCTTTATGGCTGTGTGCTGATTAGGTGTTTCTGTCTTTCCCTGAAGTGGTGGATTTGGTGACAATATCATCAGCTGTTGTCGTGAGATGCCCAGCTGGAAAACAGATCATGGGGTGTAGCTGCTGTAGAGGCAGCACGGAAACCACTTGGGATGAAAAGTATGTGACAGGCTGTGCTAGAGCAGTTCGAAGTATTCCTAACCCTACCTTCTTTAATTAAAGAAGGGCTATATTCTTCTGGGAAAAGAATGGCCTGTTTCAAAGGACAGCGACGGTTGAAATAATTTTTGGAAGTTTGGCTTTTCTGTCTAGACTTAGGTGATGTTCATCAGTAAATGTTATTAATTAGCAATTACTAATGGAATATGCAGACTATGCAGCAGGGCTGTGGGTTTTAACAGCTAATAAAAGCAAGCCCTTATATGAAGGGGGTGTGAGCACACAGAACCATGTAAGTGTGCTCTGAATGCGTGGTTTCTGTTTCCGTGACGTGTCAGAATTATGTAGAACACAAGCACGTACAGGCACTGACGAAGCAGGAGTATCCTCACTATCAGTCTTACAACTTGAGAACAAATTGGTGGGTTTATGTTGTACAGCACAGCCCAGAGGAACATGACTTGACACGTCCCTGACAAATTTTACATTATATAGCACTTCAAAGAACAAAATGGTACAATTTTTGTCCATTTTGAAATGTGCTTTGGGTTCCTTCTTTTCTCATAATTCCTGCAAGTGGTGGCTAAAAGGCACCTGTATTTCCCAATTGCTTTTCAGAGACAGGTTTAGAAACAAGCACAAAAGAGGCACTCGTTGGTCCCCACTTGAGCAAGAACCCCTTTGCTGCCTGTCTGATGGCACAAGTGTGCACTTTGCTTAGTGAGGAGCTGTGTTTTCCTGTTGGAGAGGAACCACCCTTTTTATTCCAAAGAAATAATACATTTTATCTTTTCTTCTTGTTAATAGCCCTGCAAATATTATGCATGAAGGGCCATCGCTTATTTTTGTTGGAACTAGGGAGAAAACTATTTAAAACAAATGAAAAATACATCAAGTCTGGTATTTACTTCTCCTTTTCCCACCTTCCCTCCTTCCATCAGTTGCAGGAGGAACTAGACTGGATATCACGAGGAAATAAATAAAAAATGAGTATTCAGCAGAGAAAAAAAAGAAACAATCGCTCTGAACCACGATCTGAAAAATTCTAGAAAGGTCGAAAATGCAGTGTTTTCCTTTTTTATCCAAACAAACTTTGCCAAGAAGCCCAGTACCCAAGAGGAGCTCTGCTCCAAGAGACACAGGTAGTGCTGCTACAGAAACGGCTTCAGCGGGAGGAAACATATTCTGGTGTGTTACTTAAAGTGAAAAAAAAATTATCTGGGCAAGTTTTGACCCCGCTGTGGGTGGCGGTGAGGGTATGAGCCGGGCAGCCGGGCAGCCATGCAGCTGCAGCCATGCAGCCTCAGCCGTGCAGCCGCAGCTGTGCAGCCGTGCAGCCGCAGCTGTGCAGCCATGACCGCGCAGCCGCGCAGCCACAGCGCCACAGAGCTGTGCAGCCGCAGTCGTGCAGCCATGCAGCCACGGAGCTGTGCAGCCTCAGCCATGGAGCTGTGCAGCCGTGCAGCCGCAGCCGTGCAGCTGTGCAGCCGTGCAGCAGCGGCCCTGCAGTCTCAGCCGTGCAGCCGCAGC